>DF362957.1:33428-44158 GCA_000787875.1 Solanum virginianum
ATGTGAGCCAGGTGTTATGTATCGCCGTCCCTGCCTCACATATCATCATACAGAAATAGTGTAAGTGAGCCAGGTGTTACGTATCACCGTCCCTGCCTTACATATCATCATACAGAAATAGCGTAAGTGAGCTAGACATTACATATCGTCGTCCCTGTCTCCCACGCTCAGCATAGGTGAGTCCGGCATTACGTTTCGCCATCCCCGTACACACCTATCATAATACAGAAGCAGCCAGTGTGAGTTGGGCGTTACGTATCACCGTCCCCATACTCATCCTGTGCAACATAGCATCAAACACCACATAACAGACAAGTGAGCTGGGTGTTACGTACCACTGTCCCCGAACCCACCATCAAGCAGCCTAACTCCGGAGTAGGTCATATGCACAAACTCATCACCACAAATCCCAAACATAAGTAAAATATTCATATGCAAAGACAAAGTCATACCTGAGATCGAAATTATAATTATTATATATTCTTACAATTTACAAACTTTGAAGACATATCACATGAATCTGGATATGGCATTTAAACCCAACAATACAGACAACTCTAGTACTACTATTCAACTTCACACTCTCCATTTTCCTACAGATTCCTTGGACACAAGGCAAACAACCATGACTTCTAAGACTTGTACCAGTAGAGTGTCGAGAAGAATAAGAAAATATTTACACGGTGAACTAGCATCTTTACACATATAATATGTTAGCTTTACACCGAGAATATGTTACCCTGTTATCTATGCAGGACACACAATTTTCTGGCATGAAACACACATATATTCTATTTACTTTCTAGCACTCCACAGTCGAGAGATAAAGATTCTATGAGGGTAACAACAACTATGTTCAAAGAGGCTCAGTCATACTCTATGTTTCATAAGCTTGTGGATAATTAAGGTCATTCAGATGACCAATATTAACTGGCCCTCATTTCACTGTTCAGACAGGTTCCCATCCTAAAAGAAAGATTATTTCATATAACTTATATGTTCACCTCCGTAATACTCTCAGTTTACTATTAATGGGAACTTTCTACCTCTTATGTTGGTAAGAATTGATACTTCTTTTGATGTATAAGTATTAGAAATTTCATTAATGAATAGTAGTAAGATTGTGCCTCACATTTGCAAGGTAACATCAAACTTCACTAACTAAGCAGAGGACAAAATCTAACAGCTCTTCTCCAGTTTAAGACATGGACGAAGGCTCGAAGCTCCTTTACCAGCCAAATCTATAACATCTTCAGCTGCTTTAAACTTAAACTTACACGGTTCACACCCTTCACATTATATCAGTTTTTTGGCAGATTGATTTCAGACTATGCATGCTGACACTAATTCTATTTCCCAAATTATTTGTCCCAAACCTCATCTAGTAAATTGCAACTCTAAATTAACCACTGAAACTTATAATCACAGGCAAACTAGTTGAAATTCTGACACAAAATTATTAGAACATCACACAGCGATAAACTCTCTTTTCTACTCTTCTAGATAAAGGGATGACACCCATTCAGCCATCAAAAGGGAGGTTAATCAACTGTTACTATACTCTAAAATATGCACCAAACGAACAAAGAAACACCATATAAACATACTCACTTCTGATTCTTTCTGATTCTCACAGAAACCTTACATCACTTTTGCCGTGTGAATCGAGTATGTTAAAGTTCCTCAATTCCAGTTCAGAGCCATAACTTAGACTTAAAATATCAGCTAATAGTGTAAATATGCCACACTAATTCTCAACAGGCATGAGAAACATAATCGAAATTGATTCAGTTACCAAAAGAGAAGAAGGCAGAAACACATTCTAATCAAGTAAGATATAATTTCATTCATAATGAGCAAAAATCCCATATACAAAATGGCAGAGATACCCCTATCAGACCAAAATTAAGTAGCAATTCTAAAAATTCTTGACTATAAATATTCTTTAAAACTAGATGTAACATTTATTAAGTTGAGCAGATTCTCATCATCAAGTAGGGCAACCCAGAATATACCATCAAAATGTATACACATAATATCCTGTAATTGATTTCAATAATACTGGAAATGCGAGAAACTTATACCACTAACTATATTTAACTTTAACTAAGTCATGCCATAGAATAAAGTGCTTTACATACCTCAATTCCCTTGCCAAACTACTTCCAACGCCAAGCCAATTCAATTTATGCTTTCGAATGTTCAACGTCTACAACATATCACAATAACGCCAAGAAAAATTAACATACTACATGCTAGATGCGTATGAATAGTACATTTAGTTGACTTTCTATGCCTCCTATAGGTCGTAAGGAAACTGCATTTTTAACCACTTTTTCAGTTCATCAAATTTCATTAATATCACACAAGTCTGTATTGTAAATATCTAGCTTATTCGTCCTCACAAAACTATCTTGTTCATAATATCGATTAATTCTTTTGGGTATTTTCACACCAATCCAAAAGAATTCAAGAAATAGCAAGATCCTCTTATATATTCTGAAATATTCCCTTATTTCTTCCATTCCAAATTAGCCAGAAGATGCACAAATGTATAATTTTCCTTGCTAACCGTGTTTTCCTCCCACCCTCTGAAATCTCCAACTATAATTGCCTCCTCCACAATTCTTAGTAACTTCCCTGAGATATTAAAGAAAACCTGCAATTCTCCGAACTGACTCTATTCTTAATTAACCAAAACCATGGTGTTAAGCTAACAAGAGATTACATGGAACATCGTACCTCTCCAATTATAAAAACATCAACAAAGATCTGCAGTTTGGGAAGTAATGGTCTACATAATGAAATTAATAGCACATTATAACACTAAATTTACTAGATAACCTCACTTTATCAAGACAACAAAAACAGGGCAGTAGCTCATATTTACATATACACAATGTTCAAGCTCTCTCATACCTTCTAAGGATCATATTACACCATATAAACATCAAACGCATGCTTCCAACGCTACAACACATCATTAATCTACATACATGAACTCCAATTTCGACCAAACTTTACATATATTTACAAATACTTTCCAATACTTCTTTTACCCCACAAGGATCATTTTCAAGCTATTTAAACACCAATTCATGATTTTAAAATAATATATTACCACAATCCTACACATACAATTTTCGACCCTCAACCCCCAAATTCATAATTCACTATAACAGGCTATACTTTCAATGTTTCTTTTCAATTTAACATATACCAACCCACATACCAGCTTTAATTTACATATAACAAAACTAGAAATCAACATACCTTTCAACTCTCTTAGATGGACCCAAATCGATGTAGTCGTAAAACCAAGCATTTTCTTGACCAACCAACGCCTCCACGCCACTTAGGAGACCCAATATACTAGGCTTGTAGCGTCAAAATAATTATAGAATCGAAAAACTTTCCAAAAATGTCACCTTAATCTCGAACTTTCCAAAAAAATGACACATTAGTCCCAAACGTCGCAATGGTTCTAATACACCACAATACGGGTTCTAACGCCTTCTCTTGTGACAGCTGGCCTGCATTTATTTTTTCTCCTATTCCTTTCTGTTTATCTTGTGCTTTTGTTGTTATTTTTTCTTTATACTCCTAAATTTCTGTCATTAGTCTAATTTTTTCATTTTTTTTCCTGTTGTTGTTCATATATGTCTTTTAATCTTTGTAATTCTTTTTCTAATTCTTTTATCTTATTATTTTTTTGTTTCTTCTATTTTTTGAATTTTTTCTTCACTTTGAATCTTCATTTTTTTCTATTTCATATCTCCTATCAATTTCTTCATTTTCCCTTGTTATTCTTGACCATAACCGTAAGACTATCTTCTAATTTTACCTATTCCTGGTGGTTTGATTTAGAAAAAAATGTATTCCTCTTCCCCATATTTTCTTAATTTGATTGGATATAAAATTTTAAAAAATAAAAATATGTAAATCTTTTAAAATTATAAATGTGTTTGGATTATTAAATCATGTGCCCTTATAGCGTTGAAATTAAAAAACTTATTAAATATTTAAAAACAACATTCTTTTTTGATCTATAAAAAAGAGAGTAAACATTTAATATATATATATTATATATTTTAACTATAGTTTCAGTCAATTATTGAACACGGTTATATTTTGATTAATTTTGCTGCTACAACAACAATAACATATCTAGATGAATTTCACAAGTGGGGTTTGGGGAGAGTAGGATATACCCAGACCTTACCACTACCTCATAGAGGTAGAGAGGTTTTCTGAGTTTGTATAATTCTGCTAATTGTATAAATTCAAAATTTATATATGCTTACCTTAGCTATGTGTATACAATTTGTTGATATATTTGATGTATATAAATCACAAAAAATTCATAACTGTTAGTTATTTATATACAATATTTGATACATTTGACTTATATAAGTAAAGAAAAATTCATAAATGTATATACATAATTTTTATATACTTAGCCTGCTTGTATATTGGCAAGTGAAATATAGAAGCAAAAATATTCATAGCAATTGAAACTATATCTATAAAGCGTAATAGATAAATTATAACTAAAAAGTGTGTGTGTGTGTATATATATATATATATATACTATTTATGAAATATGCTATTTTATATATGAGGTGAGGAATTGTAATACACCTCCCAAAATGCAACAAAAATTACATATGTTTCAAGTTGGTATTAGTTTCACTAAAAGATAAAAATTGGGGGAGGGGATAAGTTCACTCTAAATATGAAGTATAACGGATCGATACATCTTAAAATTATTTTTTAGTGAAGGTGTCACCTAAGAATCTATAGTCATCTTCAAAAATCTTACCGTACAATTCAAATGACATGCGCCCTTTAAGGTCAATGTCCTATTATCATGATGATTTAAGGGCTTGATTAATAGACAGTATTTGAACTTGTTAAATTTTGTTTAAAAATTATGATTTATTTTAACTAAGAATTTTAGATATATGATAAAGTTTTCTTATTAGATATTTTTTTTATCTAATAATAATTGTATCATACAAAAGTCATTGCTTGAGGCTCCATATTTTTGAGGGCCCTCATTTTTTTTTAATACTTATACATATTATTAACAAAAAATCATGTATATTTTTAAATTTAAAAAATAAAATGTGTAAAAGTTTTTTTTTAAAAAAAAAGAAAGAAAGAAAGAAAGAAAGCAACAGAAAGAAAAATGAAAAAACAAATAACCGTTGGTATACATTTCTTCTCCTAGAACAATTTTTTCAATAACTTGAAATTGTGCTTTCTTAAATATCTCCTAACAATTATTAATTTGATTCTATATTATTATTTACCTTATGCTCATTCTTTTATTTTCTGTTTTATCATTTTTATTCTCAATATGTAACTCTCTCCTACAAGATTTTTTGAGTTACTGTTGTTTACAAGTTAAAAAAAAATATTTTTTGGTGTTTCTTCAAAAGTTCAAGAAGTGCAACAACCAATACACTATTTGATATTGTTATATCATCTTATCGACTTTGTGAATCAACTTTTTATCATTCTAACTTTATTTTATATAATTTTTATTAAAAATTTATTATTGTTGATATTCTTAGTTCATAAGTGCATGTATTCTTATTTTACTTATTATTAAAAATTATTCAATTTAAATATGTGTTACAAAAAAAGAGAAGAAGAGAAAACTTAAGAACTAAATAAATCTCAAAAAGAAGCCCTTGATAAATTTTTAACAAATAATAAAAATCTTGAATAAAAAAATATGAGAGGATGTTCTACAAGTGAACAAGTCGCTAATAGAATTGAGTTAGATGACAATAATATTCAAGAAGAAAATCTAGAAGACATTGGTGAAAAATGTGATGTAGTTCCCGATAATAAAAAAATCCTAAATAATTTAAATAGTTGCATTCCTAAAAAGATATATGATCCCAAGTCAATGGAATAGTACATATACGAGATGATTATAAAGCAATAATTAATGACTTTGCATCTAAAAAAACTAGAAAAATAAATTTTAAATAAAAATAAATAATATTTTTTTAAAAAAGAAAGACCAGGGCCCCTCTCTAAAATGTGGCTTTAGGCCTCCAATCTTGTTAGAATCTGGTAAGGGCCAACATATCGTGGACTGAGCTTCCCCTTTTTCTTGAATCTCATAACTCCCTTTATTGGTGACACCTTTAGGAGTAAGCGACGCTCTCAGAACCATTGTTGGTCCCAAGCGAACCATTGTTGGTCCCAAGCGAACCACTTGGCCTGGCTACTTACTCAGTGGAAGACTTAATTCATGGTAGGAAGACTTTAAATAACCAACAAAAACTTCTAAACTGTCTGAATAAATCTGAATAGTAAGTATCTCCACAATAACTGAAATAAACAACAACTGAAATACTTGACTCATTGTCTATGGAACCTCTAACTAGAATAGCCAGAAAGGACTATCGAGACATGCCCCAAAGTAGCTAGAACTGAAATAAATGTTGAAAGAAACACAAATAACTTCAATAACCTCTGACTGAGAAGAGGCCTCACCAAAGACTGGATGATGTCTGGCCCTCAACAAAGCATCTACGTCTGCATCATAAAATGCTGCAGGTCCTAAAGATGTCAGTATGTGAAATGTACGATATGTAAGATGACCAAAATAAGAACTCAGGGTGATGCAATATTTCAAAGTACATAATCATATCTCAAAATGGAATAACATAAGTGATAACTACTCTGTATGTTGAAAATAAACATGTTGGAAGTAAACATACTGAAATTCTGTATAAAAACATAACTTGCTTTAGCTTGGGGAGTTTCTCTAAATGACAACCACCACTATGATTTTTGTGCTGATACAACGTCTTGCCCACGCTGCTAGAGTCATCCCGTACTTTGCCGGGGTAGGGGATGAAAGACTACGGGAGTGGATCTATCCCAAAACTGGGCTATCCTAGTGGCAAGTGAGGATTTGTACCTAGGTACAATCCTATCCTATAGTTTATGAGTTCAAGTTATTAATTCTACTCTCGCTCATATCAGTGCTCAATGCTACTCCCAAAAATACTTGTATATGGTCATATCTTTAAGAAATAGAGCTTCTCAATATATCTTTGATCTTTCGGGAACTTAGCCCAACTTAACTGTTTAACCTTCTCATCTGTACTCATTAGCTTGACTGAAACTAATATCTTTTCAAGTATTTTAAAACATACTGGGTTACTCAACTAAAGTGCAAAAGAAATCTCAAAATTCTTCTAAACTTAATTCAAACTATACATATGCTAGCTTTTTCTTTCTTGAAATAGATGCAAGATTCTCAAGAATATATAGATAACAGTAAATCTTGTTCAATAGTGTAACTTCATGCTAAAAATTCATAAAAGGCATAATTCTTTATCAAGAAGAATACATG
Source organism: Solanum virginianum (assembly GCA_000787875.1). Taxonomy (NCBI): domain Eukaryota; kingdom Viridiplantae; phylum Streptophyta; class Magnoliopsida; order Solanales; family Solanaceae; genus Solanum; species Solanum virginianum. The sequence continues at coordinate 40,813 of DF362957.1, forward strand.
AACCCACATTTGGGTGAAATTAACTAATACGGGAGGAAATCTTGACTTTACCTTGAAAATATAATCTTGGGTAGAAATTGGGGATTTTAGATACTAAAACATTAAAATGGTAATACAATAATCTTTTGAGGGCCTTAAGTACTTAAGAAAAGAATTCTTAGAAGAATTGAAGAGATTCTTAGAAGCTTTGGCCTTGCCATAGAGTTTATGATTCGTTTCTTGGAACTTCTAACGTTAGAAAATAGGGATTTTTTGCGTATAATTGAAACAGATGGGTGAAAACCGACTAACTAAAGCTTTAGGAGAGTGGGAAAATATCTGAATTACCCTTTCTTTAAATAAAAGAAGAAAATTTCAACTTGTATACATTGTATGCATCGCGCCAAGGATGCGGACATGTGTATTTTGCCTTTTCGCAAAATTTCTTCTTCCCATTGAAAATAATCAAAAAAATTTTAAGTGTGGTTCTACGTCTCTGACATGTCGTACCCTGGGTACGGAGACCTCATTGTCTGGAATAATTAGCGAAATTTTAATTCACCTCGGTTGCTCTAAAATTGAGTTGAAACTATTTTTCCACTCATTTTTTGCACTAATCGGAAATTTGGTCTAGGATTTGCGAATGGAGCATGGGAAGATGTGTTACGCGCATGATCAATTCAAAGGGTATTTTGATCTTTTCATCATGTGTCACAGTATCTCCCCCTTAGGATCATTCTTCCTCGAATGATAACGAGATGAACAAAACTTAGCTCAAATCACAAAATTATTGAACTTAACAAACATAAATCTGAGATAAATTAGGAAAATTTACCCTCAAGATCTCGTTTAGGCCAAAGAACAAGTGTGGATACTTGGCCTTCATATCTTCCTCTGCTTCCTATGTAGCTTCTTCAACGAATTAGTTTTTCCACAAAACCTTTACCAAAGCAATCTCCTTGGTTCTCAACTTACGAACTTGCTGGTCTAGTATCTGCACCGAGATCTCTTCATAAGATAATTTATCTTTAATTCCCACACTTTCAGTAGGGACAACTAGAGAGGGATCTCCCAAGAATTTCTTAAGCATGAAAATATGGAATACCGAATGTATAACACTTAATCTTGCTAGTAATTCTACCTCGTAAGCAATACTACCCACTCTTCTCAGAATCTGGTAAGGGCCAACATATCGTGGACTGAGCTTCCCCTTTTTCTTGAATCTCATAACTCCCTTTATTGGTGACACCTTTAGGAGTAAGCGACGCTTACTCCTAATATGGTGCCCCTGTGAGGTGGCTTACCCTGCGGTGCTGAAGAACTGACTATGATCTATTATCCCTCACGTTCTACCTACCTATAGGATAATCCTTCGAGAAGTGTCCCACCAGACAACATTTGAAATAGCCATTTGTACCCATAAGGAACTCTCCGGGATGAGACTTGCCACACTTCCTGCAAGTAGGATAATGGTTCGATCCTTAAGTGATGCTACCCAATGACTGGCTACCCAAGAACATACGGTTCAGTGATCCCTACTCATTCTGATCCTCGGTGTAGGTACACTTGCAGATGAAGGTGCTGGTCCAGATATCTTTGGCTAAAAGGATGAGTAATTTCCACCTCCAACCCCTCTCTTACCTATCTCCTGGCTTGATGTTTTGGCCTTCTTACTCCTAAACTCTTCCCAATCGTGCTTTTTCTCCTCCTATACCTGCTGCACATATATTATCAAGCGAGTTATATCCATGTCCCCGATCAGCAAAGCATTCCTGCCCTCTCTCTTAGTCATCTGAGAGGGTCCTAACATGAATAAGTCCATCCTAGTATGCATATCTGTCACCATGGCTGGAGCATAACGAGATAGCTAAATAAACTTGAGGTTGTACTCCCGCACATTCATATTTTCCTATTTTAAATTTAGGAATTTGCTTACATTAGCCTGCCTCAACTCTCTAGGAAAGTACTGTCCCAGAAAGGCCTTCTCAAATACTGCCCATGTCACGACCCAACCTATGGACCGTGACTGGTACCCGATGGGGGCACCCAGACAACATAATTAAATTAGAATCTAACTTGAGGTTACTATTCATTTTACAAAAATTTGGGCAGAGTTTTCTCTGTATAATGGACTAGCCACCTGAAACAGAAGAGTATAGCGAACCAATAGATAGAATACAAACATGAATATACAAACATGCAGGCCGACAAGGTCACCACTGCGGTCCTGCCGCCTAATAAACATAATATAGACTCTAGCGAACCAATAAACAGAGTATAAACATAAATGCATGAATATGCGGGCCGACAAGGTCACCGCTGCGGTCCTGCCACCTAATAACGTAGCAAAGGATCAGGATACTCAAACAGGTGACTAGTACTACATGTCGAACATATATATATACGTGATGCTGGCAATTCATCAGACATGACCCACTCTCACCATGTATTCACAGACCTCTAATACGAATACACAGAATTAAACAACGGGACAGGGCCCCGTCATACCCAAAGATGCATAATGTCTGAAATAACAAAGTAGTAACATAATATACCAAAAGCAGCTCCGGAGTAGTGGAGCTCGTCAACAGTAGTGGAGGCCCTAAGCTGGAGGTCCTCTAATCTATATGTCGGGACCTGCGGGCATGAAACACAGCCCTCGAAGGAACGAGCGTCAGTATGAAAGACATACCGAATATGTAAAGCAGAAAGTACATATGAACATCAGAATAACCAAATGTGCGGGCATGAAACACAGCCCCCAAAGGAACGGGGGTCAGTACGAAAGACGTACCGAATATGTAAACCAGAAAGTACACACGAACATCAGAATAACCAAATGAATATCGATAACAGAAGCACATGTAGTTATCAAAGTGGTTAAAAGATCACAGTTAAAGAGTTTCATTTTTAAGCGCGTGTCAACTTATGCTTTCAGCATACTCAAGAGTCAAAGAAATACTTGTAAGAATCAATGGACGGGAACGATGGCGACCTCCAAACTCGCGCCATACCACAGCATGACTCCAGAAAATTCCACCTGACCATGTCTCTGATACATAACATGAACGTGGGGTAAGTGAGCCGGCGTCCCTGAACTCAGTTACCCAAATGTGGCATAAAGCCATCAAATCATAGGCACCACCACAGCATAACTCCACTAAGCGAAGCCGGCCCTGGGGCGAAGCCGACCCTGCCATATCCAACCAATCTTGGAAAATATATAAATATATGTATAATATAATAAGCATAAAGCCGGCCCTGGGGTAAAGCCAACCCCACCGTATCCAACCAACCTCGAAATATATATATATATATATATATATATATGTATAATATAATAAGCATGAGTAAGCCGGCCCAGGAA
>DF362956.1:9007-37904 GCA_000787875.1 Solanum virginianum
ACGCTAGGAATGAAGTGTCTATTTCCATCTCACCTTCTAAGATAACAACCAAGCAGGGTCACCCAACTATTATTTTCAAAAAGGAGGAGTTTGTGGTTAAGTTAGCTGACAGGTGTAAATACACTTTGGTTGGTAAGTTCTCCAATACCATGCCAAGGATGGATGTTATCAAAAGAAGCTTTATTTTCCAGACAAAACTTATTGATGGAGTGAAAATAGCTCACTTTAACTCTAGCCACATCTATATTGATCTTGATAATGAAACTGACCACATTACTATCTGGACCAAGCAGAAGATGTATATAGAGGGACAATTGATGAGGCTACAATTATGGACCCCTACTTTCAAGCCTGAAGAAAAGACCCTTATTGTACCTATCTAGGTGACCCTTTCTAAGCTTCCTTGGGATTGCTATTACATGGAAATTCTCTCTACTCTTTTTCCCCAATTGGTAAGGCCTTATACCCAGATTCAGCTTCTATTTAGAAGGCCATGGGTAATGTTGCTAATGTGGGGTGCAAACGGACATCACCAAGTAGAGGGATCATCATGTGTGGTTGGGCTTTGATGAGGAGTACATCTCTGTTGGCAAATGGCAACTGATCCGATATGAAGACATTCCTGATTATTGCTTTCATTGCAGACACCAAGGGCATACTATTGCAAATTGTATGACCAAAAAAAGGGAAGATGAAGCTAAATGAAGAAAAGAAAAAGAAACTAATGCTAAGTATGTGTAGGAATTAGGGGAAAAAATAATGTTGGTCAAAAACAAGGGGTCCAACAACATACTCAGCAGACTGACAAGAGTAGGGGTACAGGGAAAACTACTCCAAGAGAGGACCAATGGCAAGTGCAGAAGAATAAATCAAGCAAAAGAAGAAATGATCAGACAGTGCACGCTAATTAGCATAATGGAGAAGAAGCACCCTCTCAACAACAACCTACTATGACCCCAAGTATTGACATAGCATCCTTTGAGAAGGATACTAATCCTTGTGCTAAGGATCAATTCCCCACATTATTTTTCCCCAGGAACATTGATGATATTGTACTGTATTCCCAAACCCCTTATGATTATTGTTGACTCTGTTGTTGTAGCTAATAGAAGGAGGTTGGTGAGGCAGAAGGAACCTATTAACTTGCAGGAAAGAGATCTTATGGGGGTTTATGTCTCATGCTTTGTATGGGGATCATCATTCTACTGCCATCACTGTGAGAGACCAGCAAAAAAGTAGAGCAAATCCAATTTCAGTCCAAACTTCCAAGACTTACCAAAACCATCAGAAAAGGGGTATGGCCAAAGATTTGGGGTCTATTGCTAGTTCTAGTGGTACTAAAAGTAAGAATAAGCCCAACAAGAAAAGAAGAGATGCATTGAAGAAAAAACTTGCAGAGCCTCAGGTGGTTGATAATGCTCCATTGACTGTTGATGTGAATACTTAAGAGACAAGGGACAACCAGCAAGCTGAAAACTACAAGAATTTTATTTTGGTAGATGACTATGATCCTATGGTTATTACTCCTCTTGGTGTTCAACTTAACACTTCTTCTATTTGGGAACCTCCAGATATTTAACAACTTATACACCCTCAATTCAGATCATATTTTGGCTAATAGTTCAGAAAAGGACAATGATGAATATGTTGTTGTCCATTCTGAAGATGAAGTTGATAAGGACAGTCTGCCACTAAATGATGAAAATGAGGATGATGCTTTGAGTGAGTACCTGATTAGGGCCTTTAGTCCTTCCCATAATGTTGATTTGCAGGAAGAAATTCAGCAAGTTTCTCAAGAGCAGGGGCTATCTCCCAGGGTAATGAACCAGACCAAGGGACAAGGCAAGAAGACCAATATCAAACATCCTGCCACCTCAGGTAGGCCCAAAATTAGGCTCTTTACCTCCAAGTCATCCCAATGATTAATATAATCATTTGGAATGATAGGGGTATTTAATACCCAAGGAGCAATAGAAAGGATTCAATCTCTCAAAATTATTCACCATCTCTCTATTATTGTCATTCTGGAACCTTTTGCCAATAACTCTCATTTATTGAGTTTTAGGAACTAGTTGTCTATGGAACAGGTAGTGTGTATTTCAAATTGTAAGATTTGGGTATTTTAGGGTAATGATATGAATTGCAAGGTGCTTGAAAATGATGAACAACAAGTCACATGTGAAATCCAACATGCTTAGCTTCCTCATAAGTTCATCACTATTTTTGTTTATGCCAAGTGTAGGGATCAACTCAGAAAACCATTGTGGGATTTGTTGCTGCAGTTGTCCAGTAGCCATAGTGATATTCCCTGGTGTTATGTAGGTGATTTTAATGTTATTACTACCACTAAGGAGACAAAAGATGGCATTCCTTATAACATGAAGAAAAGTTTTGAGTTCATTAATGTTATTGAATGCTGTGGACTTATAGAATTAGGGATTTGCTGGACCTAAATATATCTGGTGTAATAATAGAGGCCCCTTGTTCAGGATTTGGAAGAGACTAGATAGGGCCATGGTTAATGAAAAGTGGTTGGAAGTCATGCATCTCACCATTATCACCCACATCCCCTCTATGGGTTCTGACCATTGTCCCTTATTGATAGAGATATCTACTAGAGCTGCTAATGTGGTTAACTACTTTAGGTTCTTAAATCGTTGGGCAGAACAACTTGAGTTCATGGACATTGTGCAAAGTTGTTGGGAGAGACATGTCAATTGGAATGCCATGTGGGTATTCTATTAGAAATTACAGATATTATCTAATACCCTTAGTAAATGGTCTAGATGTCACTTTGAGGATATTCATGCTAAGGTGAAGGACCATGAGGAGAGGATTAGAACCGCTGAGGATGAGTTGATTAGAAATAATACTAATGAGAATAGAATCACTCTTCACAGACTGAATGCCAAGTATATTAGATTTTTTAAATTTGAAGAGTCTATTCTCAAACAAAAGTCACAGTTACATTGGTTTAAGGAGGGGGATTTCAACACAAAATATTTTCATGCTTTATTAAGGGGAGAAAAACAAAGCTTTTCATTCACCAAGTACAAATAGTGAAGGGGAATGGATTCAGGGGGTGATGAAATAGATGATGCTACTTGCAGACATTTCCAACAGGTGTTTATTGGTAAGGACAAGCTTATTAAAGAAGAAATGCTCAATTGTATCCCTAGCATAGTCACTCAAGAACAGAATGAGGTACTGTAAAGAATGGCAGATCTTGATGAGGTGAAACAAGTTGTTTTCTCTTTGAGTCCATATTTAGCAGCAGGGCTAGATGGGTTGAAAGGTGGGTTCTTTTAGGCTTGCTGGAGCATTATTAATCAAGAATTGTTAGCTATGGTTCAAGCCTTTTTCTGTGGTCAGCTTTTGCAAAAGTATTTCACTCATACATGCTTGATTTATCTTCCTAAGATTAGCAATCCCAACAAGTTATCAGAATACAGACCCATCAGTTTAAGCAATTTTGTCAACAAAGTTATATCTAAATTATTGTGTCTCAGATTAGCTCCCATTCTACCTGACCTAATTTTTTTGAATCAATCAGGATTTGTGAAAGGTAGAAGCATCTCATAGAACATCATGCTTGATCAGAAAATTAATCATCAAATTAAGAAGCTTGTCATAGGTAGTAATATTGTGATAAAGTTTGACATGACTAAAGCCTATGACAGGATTTCTTGGTCTTAAATCTGTTTGGTTTTGAGGAGAATGGGATTTCGAGAGATGTTTATTGATATGGTGTAGAGGATCATGCCCAACAACAGGTATTCCATTATTATTAATGGGGCTAGATATGGATTTTTTCACTCTACTAAAGGTTTAAAACAAGGTGATCCCTTGTCCCCTGCTCTTTTTATCATTGGTGCTGAAGTCCTTTCCAAGTTGCTTAATGGGTTGTATCAGAATACCAATTTTCATGGTTTCTACATGGAAAAGAGAGGTCCACAAATCAATCATGTGAGCTCTGCTGATGACATTATCATTTTCACATCTGGGAGAAGTAAATCCCTCAAAGTGATTATGAAAATGTTATCTACTTATGAGAATGTGTCTAACCAACTTATTAATAAAAGAAATAGTTACTTTATCATCCCTGAGAATGCTTTCAGAAGTACTGCTGAAAGAGTGAACAGGATCACTGGTTTTATGCAAAAAAAAGATCCATTTACCTATTTAGGTTGTCTTATCTACATTAGAAGACAAAGAGTAATTTATTTTTCTGATATGGTTTCCAAAGTGGTGGCTAGAATCTCAGGGTGGCAGTCAATGATCCTGAGTTTTGGTGGCAAAGGAACTTTGGCCAAGCATGTGTTATACTCTCTTCCAATTCACTTACTATGTCCCTTCTTTCTACTACACTGAAGCAGATCTAGAGTTTATTTGCATACTTTTTCTGGGGTTGGTTTGAGCAAAAAAAGAAATACCACTGGTCTTCTTGGAAAAACCTTAGCTTTCCTTAAGATAAAGGAGGCATAGGGGTGAGAATGGTTACTGATGTTTGCAAATCGTTCCACTATAAACACTGGTGGACTTTTAGATCTAAGATACTTTGTAGGTTGCTTTCTTGAGAGCAAAGTATTGTCAAAGGTCTAATCCTATGTGTAAAAAATTGGACACTAATGAATCCCTAGATTGGAAGAACATAATGCAGAACAAGCATAAAGTTGAATCTAATATTCACTGGAAACTCAATTTAGGCAATTGTTCCTTCTGGTGAGATGACTGGTTGGGTTTGGGGACTTTATCTAATTACAGTAATGTGAGTAATAGGTTTAACAACTCTATTGTGGCCATCTTTATTTAGAATGGTGAATAGGATGTAGATATGGTCACTAATCTAGCACCTCCTCAACATGTACCAACTATCTTAGCAACCCAATTACAACTACAATAGGGAGTACCATATCGGACCATGTAGAAATTGAATGTTAATGGCAACTTTACTACTTCTTCTACTTGGAACATCATCAGGGAGCACAGGGTTCAAACTAAGATGAATAAACTCACTCGGCATAAGAATATTCCTTTTAAATGCTCTTTATTTTTGTGGAGGGAATTGAGAAGGAAATTAGCTACTAATGAGAAGCTTAGTAGTTTTGGGTATGACCCTCATGAATGTTATTGTTGCTACAGGACAAGTATGATACAATTGACAATATTATTCTAAATGGTAATTTTGCTGTGAATGAATGGAAGTATTTTGCTGGTTTATGTGGCATAGACTATGCTAATCTTCCCTTACATCATTATATAACTAGGTGGTGGGAATCCAAGTATAAAGATGCAGCCCATAATTTACTTTTACATATTGTTCCCATCTTTGATTGTTGGAATTTATGGAAGAACGGGTGTGGAAGTAAATATACTAGCAAGCATTCTAATCTGGCAAGAGTTAAGTACTTGTTGATCAAGGAAGTTAATCTCTGCCTCAGCTATGTGTTCCCACATATCCAGGGGCTTTCTAACAGGAGGGAACTCATTTTACTCACTGAAAGATATGTGCATGAAGTAAAGATTGTTCATATGCTTTGGAGTAAACCTCCTGATCTGTGGGTAAAGCTAAACTTAGATGGGAATTCTCTTCATAATCTAGGTATTAAGAGGGTAGTAGGATCACAAGGAACAGTCAGGGTGAGTTATTGTTTGCTTATGGTACTCTTTTAGGGGAAGGATCAAATAATCAAGCTTAGATAGAAGTTGCAATGTTTAGTATTGCTTGGTGCATTCAGCTGGGTGACAACAAGGTTTTTTTGGAGGTTAATTCTGATTTTCTATATAAATAGGTGACATACCAGTCTAAACCCCCATCGCACATCAATCAGGCTTTGTCCAGGATGCAGGTGTACACTTCTCAGCTTCAAGAATTCAGGTGTAAACATTCATACAGGGAGACAAACTATGTTGTTGATGCTTCGGCCAAGTTCAGCCATTCAGTTACTGCTCCTCAATTCTTTTTTTGTTTTTAACACTTGGCAAAGGATGCTAAAGCTTACTACTAGCTTAACAAAATGGATATGATGCCATTTTGAAGGAAAAAACTGAAAAGGATCAAAGAACCACCCTAGCTCTTGGTGGTTTAGCTTGTTTCGACCATGATGTCTCTTGGTCACTTGTGTTTTGGAATCTGGGAGTAGTTTGTTATTCCTAGATTTATTTTTAGGTTTTATTCTTCCTTTTATTATGTAAAGTGATAGTCTCCCCAATTTACTTGCTTTCTTAGATGCCATGTATCAAAACGAGTCCTCTCCTTAAGTTATTTTATCTAAGTTTGCTCTTTTTTAAAATTGGGGACAAATTGGCCAACTTTAGTAAGTTGGCCGATTTGTGTACCATCATAGGTTGGATGTTAGGTTATGCCCCTATCTGTGTATCTTTTCTTTTGCTATCTATAATAAGGCTTGAGGGTGTGCGGCTTAACCCCTTACCGTCCAAAGGGGTAGGGACCCTTTGGCATAGGTTTATTGCCCATTTAAAAAAAAGGGGTCGTTGTCAAGATATATAACTTACCCAAAATTAGGGTCGAATCCCACAGAAAATATGGTAGACTCAGTAATTTCAAGTAAGTAGATTGAATTGACCTACTTATCTCCCGAAAAGGGGAGGGGCTTTGCAGTTTACAGAAAGTAAACCTAAACTAGAGCAAGTGTTGTGAAACCAGTGAGAAGAGTAACTAGGGTATTGTGTTTCCCATGATTTCCTTACTTGGTATTACCAGATAACTATAATCTTTTCTAGTGTATAGCATGCAGAACGGTAAGTTAAGTTTACTAAATCTTTTAATCCAGGCGAGAGGTAAATTTCACTACGTGATTTGATCAATCCCCGTAGTGTGACATTACTAACCCTTACCTATTGTCCCAATATAACCTCCCCTTGATCTAGTTTGGTTGATTAGATGAGAAGAAATTAATTGAATCTTGTTAATTAATCTCTTTTCCCATTTATTACTAACTTGTTCCAGTCAGAAACAACTAGGCAGGTTCTATCTTTAGCCACCATTAAAAACCAATCAAAACGATAAGAATTAATTAAAACATCCATGCACACTTTCTAAGGATTACAGATTACCCAGTTTTACCTTGTTAGTTCTTCATGGTTCCCACAATCCTAGTTGTGTATGCATAATCATTGTAGAGGCAAGAATCATGATATGTAATAACATAATTAGCACTAATGTGCTGTCAAAATACAGCACATTTGATGTCCAAAACAAGGGATTTTGTGAGTTCGTAATGCGACTTTTTATGGTTTTTATGTGCTTTTGTGTTGTTATTGCAGAAAAGATAGGTTGGCATGATTTTGGGAGAAAATTGTAGATTTTGCTTAAGTGCGGGATATACGAGCCCTCTTACGAGTCATAGCCCAAGCTACGAGCCGTAGGGTGATCTCGTAGTAAGAAACAGAGAGCAAAAATCAGAAATATAGGATTTATCATATGCTCTAGTACAACACTACATATAGGAATAATCATATACATAAGCTCATTCATCATTATAACATCATCCAATCATATATCAAGATTTGGACCTTCATTTCCTCAAGAAATCATAACCGGACATTTTATCGAACACCTTGGAGGTGTGTAATGGGGATAAAAGACCATGCAATTTAAAGATGAAGTCATGCAAGAAAATCTATTGTAAAACCATCAATCAACACCTTGCAACACCCCCAAGACATTCACATCAAGGCCCCTTCTCAAATCCAACATTAGATCCAAGATTTGAAGCTCAAAACATGCTAAAAAACCATACTTTCATGAACTAAAATCACTGTGCAGTAAATTTCTCAATAACTAAGCGTTTTGGAGAATATTGGAAAATGTTGAGGATGATATAAGGGTGAAATTTGGCTAAATATAGGTAAAAACACGTTTTGGGAAACTTGAGCCCAATATTTAGAATATTTTGGGCCGCACAGGAAAATACCGCTAGGTAAAATACACCTCTCTGCATCACAGAGAGAATGTGGAGAAGGAATTACACTAAAGCGCGCCCTAGGCACGTTGCGGAGGGAACGCGTAAACCTCACTGGAAATCATCACTTAAAAACTTATAATTGCTAATCTTTTGCTCTTAAATCGGGGTTAGACCCTTTTTCACCTAATTTTGACCACCTGATCACAAATATAAAATTGGATTTTCGAAATAGTCAACAAATTTTAAGATATATAGAAATTAAAATTCCAAGCATTCCAAGGCACGTTTTGGGGCACTTTTTGGGGTCATTACAATATCTCCCACTTGGGAACATTCGTCCCCGAATGTAAAAGAGATGTACAAGACTAGAGTGATCATGAGCAAATCAGCCCCAACATGAATGTAACGTAACATGTAAAACATCATTTTCAAATCCTCAACATAAGTGTACAATCATCATAAGTTTACCAACTTAAACATGAATGCATATAAATGACATAGGGGCTGAAATATGAGACTTGAAATCCCATAAGGAACTTAGAATTAGTACCTCAGGCTTGAGTGGAGTGGAAAAGATGAGGATACTGCTTTTGTATGTCCATTTTGGCCTTCCATGTAACACTTTTGACTTGTTGGTTCTGCCAAAGGACCTTGCACAATTTTCCACTTGTTGGTTCCTCCAAAGGACCTTAACGGATGCCACTTCTTTGTTCCTCAATCTCTTTACTTGCCTATCCAAGATCTGAACCAGCCGACTCTCTCTATCACCTTGTAAGAGCCAATATACCTTGGGTTGAACTCTTGTTTTTACCAAAATGGACCATACCTTTCATTGGAGAAACTTTCAAATAGACCTAATCACCTATTTGGAACTCTAGGTCTTTCTTTATTACATCGGCATAGGATTTTTGATGACTTTGGGTTGTCCTCAACCTTTCCCTAATCATATTACCCTTCTCAAGAACCTCCATAACCAGATCCAGCCCCAATAAAGCCACCTCTCCAACCTCAAACCAACCCACCGGTGATCTACAATATCTTCCATAAAGAGCCTCAATAGGAGCCATACCGATGCTAGAGTGATAGATATTATTGTAGGCAAACTCAATCAATAGAAGATGGTCATCCAACTACCTTTAAGCTCCAAGACACAAGCCCTAACCATATCCTCAAGTGTTTGAATCATCCTTTTGGCTTGGACATCCACTTGAGGGTGGTAGGCCATACTAAGATGAACTATGGTACCAAGACCCTTTTGAAAAGACCTCCAAAAGTGTGAAGTAAATTGTGCACCCCAATCCGATATGATGGATAATGGAACCCCGTGTAACCTTACTATCTCATAGATGTACAGCCTTGCATACTCTTCAGCCCTATATGTAGTCTTGACCTGTAGAAAGTGAGCCGATTTTGTCATGCTATCAACCACTACCCATATGGAATTAAAATATTTTCTAGTCTTGGGCAACCCAACCACAAAATCCATATTAATCACCTCCCACTTCCAAGTGGGAATCTCTATATCTTGGGTTAGGCCACCCGATTCACCACCATAATTGCCTTACCCGGATGGTAATGTACACTCATGTCATAGTCTTTAAGGAGTTCTAGCCACCTTCTTTGTCTCAGGTTAAGATCTTTTTGTTTGAAGATATATTGAAGGCTCTTATGATCGGTGAAGACATCAACATGCACCCCATACAAATAATGACACCAAATCTTTAATGCAAACACCACAGCGGCCAATTCAAGATCATGGGTAGGGTAGTTCTTTTCATGTACTTTGAGTTGTGTAGAAGCCTAGGCTATGACCTTACCATTTTTCATTAGCACACAACCCAAACGAATTCTTGATGCATCATAATATACCACAAAACCCTCAAGCCCATCCGGTAGTGACAATATAGGCTTTCAATGTTTGGAAGCATTTCTCACATTTATCGGTCCACACGAACTTCACCTTCTTTTGAGTCAATTTTGTCATAGGGGAAGCAATGGAGGAGAACCCATCCACAAATCTTCTATAGTAACCCGCAAGGCCCAAGAAACTCTTAATATCCGATGGGGTCAATGGTCTAGGCAAATTCCTAATCACATCGGTCTTCTTAGGATCCACTTTTATACCATCCCCCGACAACACATGACCCAAGAATGCAACCTCCTTCAACAAAAATTCACACTTGTCATATTTAGCATACAACCTCTCCTCCCTAAATCTTTCCAACACAAGCCTCAAATAGCCAATATGATCTTCCTTACTATGTGAATAGATCAAAATATCATCAATGAAAACCACAACAAAGGAATCAAGGTAGGGCTTGAAGACCCTATTCATTAGGTCTATGAAGATGGCCAGTGCGTTAGTCAATCCAAAGGGTTTCACCACAAATGCATAGTGCCCATATCTAGTTCGGAAGGCCATCTTGGGAATATCACACTCCCTCACCCTCACTTGATGGTATCTGGATCGAATATCAATCTTAGAGCAAAAGCTGGCCCTTTGCAATTGGTCAAATAAGTCATTAATTCTCGAAAGAAGATATCTATTCTTTATAGTGACCCTATTGAGTTGCTGGTAATCAATGCACATTCTAAGTGGCCCATCTTTCTTCTTTACAAACAACACCGGTGCACCCCAAGGTGATTGACTAGGTCTAATAAATCCCTTTTCCAACAAATCTTTCAATTGTTCCTTTAACTCACTCAACTCTGCCGGGGCCATACGGTAAGGGAGAAAGGAGATAGGTTGAGTGTCGAGAAGGAGATCTATGCCAAAATTTATCTCTCTTTTGGGAGGGACACCAGGAAGTTCATTTGGGAAGATATCAAGAAACTCATTTACAACGAGAATTGACTCAATGGATGGGACTTTGGACTCCACATCTTTGACCTTCACAATATGATACAAATACCCCCTAGAAATCAACTTATGGGCTTTAATGCATGAAATGAATCTACCCTTGAAAAGACCTCCAAAAGTGTGAAGTAAGAAATCAACTTATGGGCTTTAATGCATGAAATGAATCTACCCTTGACCACCACATCTTGACTTTCCCACTCAAAGACGAGTTTATTAGGAAATTAAAACTCGACCGTACGAGTTCTACAATTATAGACGTATAGTAGACATGCAACCAATCCATCCCAAGTATGACATCAAAATCCACCATGTCTAATTCCATAAGATCACAAGGCAACAAATTATGCAAAATGCAAATACGACAACTCCTATAAACTTTCCTAGCAACAATAGAGTCACCAATAGGAGTAGACACTTCATATGACTCATGCAACAACTCGGGGGCAACATGAAACTTTTTAGCAATAAGAGGGGTAACAAAGGAAAGAGTGGAACCCGGATCAATCAAAGCACATACATCAAGATCAAAGATTTTTAACATACGAGTAACAACATCGGGGACCTCACCAACTCCTTGCCTCTTATGTAGAGCATAAAACCGGTTGTACCTTGGGGCACCACCTTGAGGACCACCTCTACCCAAAGGGACTGTATTTGTACCTCAGCCCTTACCACGAATTCTTGGACAATCCAACTTTTTGTGACCAAGCTCCCTATATTCGAAGCATGCATTAGAACCCTTCAAACATGGACCCTCATGCTTCTTCCCACATCTAGGAAATATATCATTAGGAGCCACTACACCCACACCTTGAGGTCTAGGGAAGTCATTGACAACTCCCCTATTAGTAACATGAGGAGGCCCTTGGCTTTGTTGAAATCTAGCACCCTTTTGGAACCTACCCTCAAATCGGGCCCTCTTGGCCTCATGGATCCTACTTTTTCTCATCTTTTCTTCCTCCATTTGCTCAGCATAGGTCATCAATAGAGACAAGTCTATGTCACTAATAAGCATGGCAGACCTGCATTCTTCACTTACCAAGTCAGAGACCCCCATAACAAACTTATTCATCCTTGACCTAGGATCAGCCACCAAATGAGGAGCATACTTTGAAAGTTGATTAAATTTGAGGGCATACTCTCTCAAACTCAAAGCACCTTGTTTCAAGTTCATAAACTCTACCAATTTTGCCTCCCTCAGTTCAAGAGGGAAAACCAATTAAGGATGGCCAATTTGAACTTCTCCCAAAGCACCACATTACTAACCCCCTTCTTACCCTTTCATTTCTCATATCAAATTTGGGCTACCCCTTTGAGTTGGTATGCCACCAACTCCGCTTTTTCATTTGGTCCAACACCCATGATATTCAAGATTTTATAGACCTCATCAATGAACTCTTGTGGGTCTTCATCCACCTTTGACCCATGGAAAACTAAAGGATTCGTTCTCATAAAGTCTCTTACCCTGATTCCCAGGGTAGTAGCATGAGGGTCTTGGGCCCCTTATTGGACTTGGTTTGCCATCAGTTGGGTAAGCATAGTAAGAGCAACGTGGAGCTCACCATTGGTAGGTTGCTCCTCGGGAGTTTGGGTCCTTCTTCCTCGAGTGATAGGCATGATCTAGCATAGCAAAGAATAATCGTTAGGGGGAAAACTCACCACAACTCTATAGGACGACTTAGAAAATGAAGAAGGGAAATATTTCCTAAAACACCTCATAGCCTTCTATTCATAGTCGTGGTGTGTTTCACAACCATGAAGAGGACTCTAATCGACGCGTTATGTTAAACTCTGAGGTTATATCAACTTAGTGCTTTGATACCAAGTTTGTCATGACCCAAGCCTAGGGCCTAGACATGACACGGTGAATGGGGAACCCGAAGGAACCCCAACCAAGCCTCTCAACTTATCATTACACATCATTGGTCGCGAAAGCATATAAAAGATATAAAAAAGCATAAAGGAGCGAAGGGGCTAAGGGATAGCTTGCCAAAATATCAACATCAAGACAAGGAGTCATAACTCATATCAAAATTACACATCTTATCCAATAACACCTCTAAATACATAGATAGAGTGGGGCCAAGACAAAGTAATCGGGCTCACCTTCATAGTCAAAATAGAATAAAGAAAGTGTCTCAATATATAGATAATAGCAATCATAGACTAAGGTCCTCAAAATGGAGGACTCACTAGCAAGCTTGGAATAGCACCAACTAGCCACGTGGAGGAGGATGATCAACTTAAGCACCGGTTCTTACATGGTGATATCATATAGGCAAGAGTATTTGTTAGTACATTTAAATGTACTAAGTATGTGGGATGCAATACAACAAGAGATAAGCATCATAATTCAAAATACAGAATGATAGACAATAGGCATAACATAGAAATATGACATGTATGATTAATGCATAAATAAAACATGCTTAAGTAACTCATGCTTGTATAGGATATTATATGTGAAGATGAGACCAAGCAAGCTATCTAACCTTATGTTGGGCTAAGATGGTGATGGTCACACCGCATCACCCTAGGTGGTGAGGTACGCACCCCTCACATGGTTAATGACATTCACACCTATCATCCAGGTGGCGAAGTATGAGCCCTTCACATGATTGGTAAGTACTAATTCCCACCTTGGTTACCAAGGCACTAACCCTTTGATAGGTTACCCGGGCTCTTGTTCCCCCAGATTAGGCATGATCTAATGGATCACTTTATATAGGATTTATCATATGCTCTAGTACAACACTTCATATAGGAATAATCATATACATAATCTCATTCATCATCATAATATCATTCATATCTTATCTCATGCTTTGGACCTTCATTTCCTCAAGAAATCATAACCGTACATTTTATCGAACACATTAGGGTGTGTAATAAGGATAAAAGACCATGTAATTTAGAGATGAAATCATGGAAGAAAATCTATGGTAAAACCATCAATCAATGCCTTGCAACACCCCTAAGACATTCATATCAAAGCCCCTCATCAAATCTGACATTAGATCCAAGATTTGAAGCTCAAAACATGCTAAAACACCATACTTTCATGAACTAAAATCAGTATGCAGTAAATTTCTCAATATACAAGACCCACATATAAAATCAACTTTAAAAGAGTGAAAATATGACTAAGTATTTTGAGGAGTATTGGGAAATGTTGAGGATGATATAAGGGTGAAATTTGGCTAAGTATAGGTAAAAACACATTTGGAAAACTTGGGCCCAACACTTAAAATATTTTGGGCCGCACAAAAAAACACTACCAGGCAAAATACACCTCTCTGCGTTGCGGAGAGGACACGAAAAAGGAATTACACTAAAGCGCGCCCTTGGTGCATCGCGGAGGGAACGCATAAACCTCATTGGAATTTGTCACTTAAAAATTTATAATTGCTAATCTTTCGCTCTTAAATCAGGGTTAGACCCTTTTTCACCTAATTTTGACACCGTGATCACAAATATGAAGTTGGATTTTCAAAATAGTCAATGAATTTTAAGATATATGAAAAATAAAATTCTGGGCATTTTGAGGCACGTTTTTGGGCAATTTTTTGGGTCGTTACAAATAACTAAAATACAAGTCCAAAATAAAATAGAAAAACTAATTTCGGCAGATAATATGGGCAGGGTTACGGGTCATACTAAGTTCTACGACCCGTGCCTGGGCTTCGTATTCTTCAATATTCAAAATTGGGCATAGCTTCCATGAGACCTTTCTATGGTTCGTATTCAGACTTACGACCCATATAGGATTCCACCTAATGACTTTCCAGAGAATTCCAAAATCTGATCCTCAAGGCACGAAACCTCATCCACGACTCGTACAAAATTCTATGGCCCATCTGATAGTTCGTGAATGCAACTTCAAAAAAAATAGTCCCTTCACTGGATCTCAACCACGACATAACTTTACGACTCGTGAAATTTCCACAGCCCGTAGAGTGCTTCGTACATCAATGCAACAACTGCAACAGTTAGCCCAAAATCTTGCCAAATCCTGTAATCCTGAAAAACAAATATAGAAACACATCAAACCTACTAACAACGCTTTGAGAACACACAAAATTTCAAGTTTTAAGCATCAAAAGTGTTGTATTTTAGCAGCACATCAATGACCACAAAACTCAAAACATTACAACAACAATAATAACATACCCAATAAAATCCCACAAGTGGGGTCTGGGGAGGGTAAAATGTACGCAAACCTTACCATTACAAAACTCAAAACATTATGCCTTTAAAAACTTGCTTTACCAAAACTCCATCCTTTTGCACGGTTTTCAAAATCTAACTTTTAGACTAAGCCAAAAATGATCCAGGGCAACTTTTGAGAAGGGAAAAATAGTAATTTCATCAAGAATGCCAAAAATAACCTTCAAGGTCATTACACTTGGAAAATTTTAGAGAATTTGGGAATAGGAGAGAATAAGAGTGTGTGGTAGGGTTAGGGACTGTTATGGATAGAAATAGATTTAAAATGATGTATTATTGGGCTTAGGATGCAGCAAAAATATCAAAATTGTCCTTCACTAAAAATTGTCAGACCCCATCTACAGGTCATAGATTGATCTATGGTTCATTAGTTGGAGGGTTTCGTCTGGTTACACTTGGACCCCAAAACATCTCTAAACCTCAATCTATGGACACATTCTATGGCCCGTAAACAATTGACGAGTTGTGAACCCCCTCATAATCCTATCCCATATTTAGAAAACTTCCACCTTCTCAAGACTCGAATCATGAGCCTCATTTATGGCTTGTAAACACAACCATGACTCATAAATTCCTTCATCTAGTGACATATTTCCTACTTCAAAAACTTGTTTTTGACCCTTCATTCCAGAACCTCTGTCTACGACTCGTGGTTCCTTCTATCGGTTGTGTATACTCTTTGTACTTCAACTCCCCAAACTTCAAAATTTCTCTAAGTGACTGGCCATTCTACGGCCCGTAAAACTAACCTCGAATGGTAGATAGGCTGCACCAGAACTAATTTTGCATTTCTCTTCGGATCCTGACCTTTTAGCCTGCATGGCCCTAAAATAGGGAGATCAACAAGGCAATTTCAGAATTTTTTATTTTTATATTTTGACCGCATATACATTGTATCATCTCGCATTATATATTTTGTCTGTGGATGAATTGCTTTTGGTATGAATGATCCTTGATTATTAGTTCTTCCTTTTAATACTTCTAAATATTATTCTGTTTAACAGTTAATCTATAGCGTTAGTACTATCATGCCTTTCATATTTATATAATTTTAATCTGAGCTAGATCAATCTGTGACGACTGTTGAGTACTCCATATTTTCATATTTATAGTATACTTCTGCATTTTTTTCTAATACAGTGTATTAAGTATGAGCCACCCTCATTGATTCTTGATCTTCTGATGGCATTGCCATTAGATTGTGGTAAGCTCGTAGCGTTTAAAGACTTCCAGATTTCACTCTTTTTCACTGTCTATATGTACTTTGTATCTTGTTTAGGCAGGCTGACTGTATATAATCCTACTTGTGTACTTTAGATGCATTTATACCAGTGACACTAAAACTGAGGTTTGGTTCTTATATATAATCATTTTTCTTGGTCATTTTTAGACCATCATATAATTTGTATCGTTATGTATCTATCTATGCTATGGTCAAGCCTTATCTTATTATTGCTTCCTTTTTAGTTATCTTTAGCTTTATTTATCACTTGTTTTTTTGGATTTTGACTTTGCCTACTGAGGGTTTATGGTATGCTCTATCTTTATGGGATTTCAAATTATGACACTAGAATCGTGGAGATGAGATTAACACGATTTATCTTTTCTTTCTTCTAATTTTATAATTGAATGGTTATGAATTGTGTATTCAGCAGAGGCTTAGGGGCTAATTGTCTATTATTCTAGGATTGCAGGATGATTATGAATGTTGTAATTTGATGTTTTATGTTAGTATATCGTTAATTATCACTATTTTCTATCAGCTTAATTAGTTTATTTATGGAAAAATTACCTAAGTGAAGGTCTTTCAATTAATATTTACCAATACTAAATATACTTTTACTTTATTACCATCTATAGCAAAATGTGAGATTGGAGACTTTTTATAATTACAATTTGAATTTCAACTTAAGAAAATAAAAATAAATGTTACAAATAGATGGATAGATCATAGAAAATATAAAATAGATAGAAAAAATATGCATGACATCAATGCAAGTCTAGAGCCTTAGAACGGGTTGAAATTGGGGATTAAATTGGGCTCAATTGAAAATTCTTTCAAAATGGGTTAAAGTTTGAGCGGGTTTAGATTGAATCCAATTCAAACTATCTTGAGCGCAACCTATAAAACTTTGGATAGGTTTTCTATATTTGGGCTCATTTTGACACCCTTATCAGATTATTAACCGGGGAAATCACATAACTATCCTTATTCTTCTTTTTCAAACTTAGATTATAGTGGTGTCAAACGAGCAGATTGAGTTAAAATTTGAAATGTTAAAATGGGTTGAAATAGAAATTAAGTTAGGTTATGACCGATCCAAATTTACTTTGGGCTCAAATGGGTTGGGATAAAATTCGGGTTGGGTCAGGAAAAATTACCTAAGTGAAGGTCTTTTAATTAATATTTACCAAAATTAAATATACTTTTATTTTATTCCATCTATAGCAAAAGATAGCAAAATGCGAGAATTGAGGGAATTTTACTAGAAATATTGGTGTTCAATCAATTTGCTATATATGGTTAAAAAATTATGTTGATATAAGTGGTAAATATTTTCTGAATATGGGATAGTTATGTAATTTTCCCGGCTAATAATTTGATTAGGGTGTCAAAATGAGCCCAAAGATAGATAACCTGTCCAAAGTTTTGTAGGTTGGGCTCAAAATAGTTTGAATTGGATTCAACTCAACCTACTCAAGCCTTAACCCATTTTGAAAGAATCTTCAATTGAGTCCAATTTAATCCTCAATTTCAACATGTTCTAAGGTTCTAGACTTGCACTGATGTAATGCATATTTTCTATCTATTTTATATTTTTTTTATGATCTATCCATTTATTTGTAATTTTTTATTTTTATTTTCTTGAGTTGAAATTCAAATTGTAATTATAAAAAATAAATAATAATATGTTAAAATTATTGAGATTGAGCGGGTCAAATCATATTTAGAAAATATTTATCATTTATAGCAACATAATTTTTTTTACCATATATAGCAGATTGATTGAACATCAATATTTCTGTTAAAATTTGCTCAATTCTCTCCAATCTTGCATTTTACTATCTTTTGCTATAGATGGTAATAAAATAAAAGTATATTTAATATTGATAAATATTAATTGAAAGACCTTCACTTAGGTATTTTTTTCCAAAATATAAATGAGGCAATTGGCGACAATGTAAAATTAAGTTCGTGACTTATAAAACAAGTGTCGATCAAATGCGCGCAAAAGTCAGTCATTTGCGCTTACCTTCTTTATCTAGTATTCGACAATGTTGGGACATTATAAATAAAAATATTTAATTGTATAAAAGGTGAGAATAGTAATAGTCTATACTTTTAGAATTTAGTAGTAGTAGTTTTTCTCGTCTTGTTTTCATATTTTTGTAGATCTTCTTCAGACGTTCAACATTCATAGTAAATTAATGTTTTCTTTTAATTTTTTGTTATTACTGTTCTTTTAATCAGTATATGTAGCCAATTCTCTATTGAGATTGTGAAACCCTATGAAATTGTTATAGTTCGTAAGATTTTCAATGTAATTACATGTTAGGATTGTTAGATATCAAACTTTATTTCATTCTTAATTAAAATAAATCTGTGGTTCAAAACATTAACATAAAGTATAATATTTTAATCTGCAAACTTAAAATAGTATGTTCGGATTCGGTAAAAATAAGATTTGCATGAACTCGAGGCATTAACCCTCGTTCGTAAAAACTAAGTCTTTAGAACAATCGTACTCAAATATTTTGTAAAAATATCCCATATGAAAAAATATTAGGTATAAAAGAAAATATTAAAATATTGATGATAAAATCATTAATGTCATGTACATAGTAAATTTCAAATATGAATATCTAAAGTGAAAAAAAATATACGTAAATAGTATTTTTCAGCTATGGTCATAACATTAGGAGAAAAGGTCTTGTTCAATTGATTAATACACACATCTTTTTTTATTCACAAAATTATTAAATTAATCTTTCGAATACTGTTATTTGTAACAACTTTCGTTTTTGGGTTCGGTCAAGTCCCTTGTTAGTCCATGATGAATTCATTATTTGTGTACAGATTTATTTTTAATAAGAGAATTATATGCCTTTAAGAAATCATAAATAAGAGTCTTACTAATTTAATTCTTGATAAATTTTTGGGACTTTATAAACTTGTTTACATTATCAAAAGAAAATTGTAAGAATAAAATGAGAAAAATTAACTTAACTCTAGCTTGGTTCGTAAATCAACAAGTAACTGGGACAACAATATGTAGTAAGGTAGATAAATTATGAGATGGAGGAAGTATTTCAAAAGTTCAATTAATTAAATTTTGAATCAATTCTTTTAAAACTGCAATTAATTTGATGATAACATTTTAAAGAACAAAATACTTTAAAATAAATAATAAATTACTTATATTTTAAAAAATAATACTTTATTCATTTTCAAAAGAATGACATAGTTTCATATAATACAAATTTTTTTAAAAAAATAAAGACTTTTTAAAATTATAATTATCTTAAATATATCACCATTTAATCATATGATCTTAAATATATTACGTGAAAAGTTAAAATTAACACTTTATATGTATCATTCTTTTTTAAACAAATCAAAATAAAAATTTAGTATTTTTTAGATGAAAAAATATTTTTTCTTCGTATCTAATACAGAAACAATAAATAATAACATACTCAAGGATGAAAACTGAAATGTGTGAGACATTACTGGTCGGTCAAAATGGGTTCACCAAAAATCAATAAAGAAAAGAAAAACAAATGTATTGAAGAAAATAAAAGGCTGAGTGTGAAACAAAAGAGGAAAAGCATATGTTGCTTTCTTTTCTTTCACTTTTCTTTTATCCATTCCATTGCCTTCTTACATGAAAAACAATGACCACTTAAAACTCATCATTGCTACCACACTTTCTACCTTTATTTTTTCGCCGATCCCAATAAAATTACATGAATCCTTTGTCCCCCGCATTCCCCAAACCCCCACATAAAAGTGCATTAAGCATATTGCTTCTCCTTTTCCTATGATGACATTTATTAACTCACAGAATATATTCTCTCTAAAAAATGAGTTTGTGCCATTCACTACTCGAACAATAACAATATTGTACTTTCTCCATTTCATTTTACTTATTTTGATATTAAGAATAAACATTTTATTTTATTTATTTATTTTAGTAAATTAAAAAAATTATTCTTTTTAATATTAAATAAATAAATAAATTAGTAATAGTTAAATTTATAATTTTAAAATATCATTAGTAAAGTTAATTTAATTTGATTAAAATATTTTTAAGAATTTTGTCAGATTGATATGAATCAAATAATATGGAATCAAGAGAGTACATAATATCACAATAATTGAATTTCAAAAGTGTGAAATGTATAGAAATTTTATTATTATATATGTGATTAAAAAAAAACTATTTCTAAAAGACGCTTAACAAGAAGATTTTTTGCGTTTCCTTTACTTTTTGGATATTTACTTTTTGATCATATCTAGGCCGTTCTGCGGATGGGTTTTGAGATGAGGGTTCCCAGGAAACAGCCTCTCTACTTAGGTAGTGGTAAGGTCTGCGTACATCCTACCCTCCCCAGACCCCACTTGTGGGATTTTACTGGGTATGTTGTTGTTGTTGTTGTTTGCTTAACAAGAAGATTTTGACAATGTAAAAGATGTTTTCGACTGAACAATGAAAATGTAATACTCGATCACTTTCATTTCATGTGATTAAATTTTGCATAAAATTCAAAATACCAAGATAAATCTATACTTCCCACCATCATGTTAATACTTTTTATTTTTGTCATTCCTGAAAAGAAAAATATTTTTGCAGATTAATATTAGTGTATTTGACTTTTGTAATACGCATTTAAAATGGGAAAAAAAATGTGCATACTCACCATCACTCATTTAAAATGATCATACTTTTGACACTCTGCATACATTTGGGAAAAAACATAAAGTCACAATTGAAGTTGTTCTGAAAAGTAGAATACAAGTTTCAACTATGATAGCGATCTATTACACATCTAATCTTGTTCAAAGTGATATTAATACCCCCTTAGAAGGTCACATGGTAGAGAAAGTGGCTTCACCTTCCTTAAGGTGCGTGAGAAGAAGGAAAAAGAAGTTCAAATGACAAATTTGAACACGTGGCACTATTTTATTAGTCCTTACATCATTAAGTAATTGTAATTTCTAATATATTAAATATATTCAAGAAGTTCAAATGACAAATTTGAACACGTGGCACTATTTTATTAGTCCTTACATCATTAAGTAATTGTAATTTTTAATATATTAAATATGTTTAAAAAAAATTTATTGGTGGCCCACCTTTTTTTTAAAAGAGATTTTATATTTTTCTTTATTTTGAGTTCTTCTTCTTCTTCAACAATTCATTATAACTTTTCATTGTTGATTATTTTTTCTCTAGTTTCATGGAAGCATATTTAAAACTCTATCCCCAAAGAAACTCTAAAGGAGAAAAAAAGTTGAGAAGATGATTTCAAACATTTTCATTCCAACAGCAAATACAAGCCATATTGATCTCGCCCAAAGCTGAGATTTGCTCTTCCGTCAGTCCCTCCAGCCTGATGCTTCTTTCAACTATCAGGTCATATTTCGTCCAAAGTTGAGGCTCGGCTGAACTGGCCTCATGAATCAAAATAGGTAATTTGGGATTTTGGGTCTTGAGATCTCTGTAGTTCTTCCCAATGAATGCCCTAATAGCAGCACTTTCAGATGACAATGGAGAGAAGAGGATATGAAGCTCTTTGAAGTTCCAAGAGAGATTTGATCTCCACGCCATTGTTGCATAATCTTTTTTGAGAAGATGATAACTTCCATCGAAAAGTTAATTATTTTTCAACTTAAAGTTCAAATTTTTTTGGTCAAGCTCACGGAGGACCCACCGGAGAAGTTCATCGAAAAATCACAAGAAGAATAATGGCTTCTAATCTTCTTACAATTACCTATTTTGTCTTCAAATTTCTCTTTTTTTCTTCAATTTATGAATAATGAAAATGGAAAAAGAAATAAATTTAAAAAGGAATGATATGTATGGTGAAAGAAGGAAGAACACACAAAAAGTACAGCAGTAGTAAAAAATATCAAGAAAAGAAAGGTTAAAAAATAAAAATGGTATTATTTATGTGTCAAAACGCGTGTGTATGACACTTTCTCACAGGAAAAGTGAGATTGTCTTGGGAAGGGGGAAAACAATTCACTTACGAGTACTAAGAGAATGTAATAGATCATCCCAATAGTTAAAGCGTGTATTCTACTTTTCAATACAATTTCATATGTGACTTTATGCTTTTTGCAGCATACATTTTTTTATTGTTTCATGACACATTTGATGTCCAACATCTATATTGGAATTTGATTAATTTGGATTCGCGATGGATAGGACCATTTGAGTATAGTGCTTTCCTATCAAGGATTTTTCTATACTAAAGACATAAATTCGAGAACTCTAATTAGGGGTGTCAAACAGGCGGGTTGGGTTGAAATTGAGAATGTTAAAATGGGTTGAAATTGAAATTGGTTTGGTTTATGACCCGCCCAAACTTATTTTGGGCTCATACGGGTTGGGTTCAAATGGGCAAAAATTTGAATTGGGTCATGACCCGCCTAATTTGACCCGATCAATCTCAATAATTCTAACGTATATTATTTATTTTTTATAATCATAATTTGAATTTCAACTCAAAAAATATAATAAAAAATTATAAATTGATGAATAAATGATAGAAAATTTTAAAAAAAAAGATAGAAAACATACATTAAATCAATGCAAGTAAAGAGTCTTAGAAAGGGTTGAAATTGAGGACTAAATTGGGCTCAATTGCAGATTTTTTTCATATGCGTTAAGACTTGATTGGGTTGAGATTGAACCCAATTAAAATTATTTTGAACCTAACCCATAAAATATTGGCGGGTTTACCTACATTTGGGTTTATTTTGACACCCTTAACTCTTAGAGGAATTTTCATAAATAGCTTACTGTTGAAACTTAATAGGCCAAAATAGTTATAATTGGCTAATTACATTTCATAACTATAGGTATGACTCACTGTTTGTATATTTTGGCTAAATGAAATTATTTTATACAAATTCCATATGAAAATTTTTAAATGGAAAACAATCTCTTCATTTATGGTGGTTGTATTTTATTAGAACTCCTTGCCTGAAGTAACTTTCTCTAAACCCTTAATTTGTGCCTAATACCCTTAATACAATTATTCTTAATTTATAGTTATTGTAATTTATGTTTTATCAAAAATTACCTAAATGAATTAATTTTAGTTCCTGCAAAAATATATAAAAACGTGTAAGAAATTTATTTAATTTTATTTTCGTCATTACATATCAACTTGGTTGAATTGTATGTTATCAAAATTAATATTGTGAATTCATGTATTTAATTTTGTTTTGTATATATTGATTTGAATGTTGAATTCATGTGCAGTCTAATTATAGGTTGTATAATTGTGTTTGTATTTGTAAATAATTGTATCTCTAACAATAATTAATTTATGTATTTAGCATCTATTATATTAAATTCGCATATCACTACATACTGGGGGTATTCTTCAAGGATAAATTCAGCTCTCTCTACATATAAAGTTGTCAACAAAATAACTTAACAAACTTGCATAACTAAAAATATACAAAATTTGAGAAATCATTAATATGTATAAAACCAATTATATGTACAAAGGTTATAGATAATTTTGTATTCATTTATACAAAGTATATAAAAAGTATAAACTAGAGGACACAATTACTCAAATTATATAAAAATAATTAAATGTATACAACTAATGAAATTATATATATATATATATATAAAAACATAAGTTGTATATTTTTTTATTTATTTATGAATAATTGTATATGTATTGGTCTAATAACAGGTTGTATAATTATGTTTGTATTTATATTTATGAATATTTGTATTATTTTCAACAATTAATTTTTGTATATAGCATCCATTATATTAATATTTGTAAATCTTTGCCTATGAGGGGCATTTTTTGAGGATAAATTCAACTCCATATATATGCAAAGTTGTCGGCAAAACAACTTAACAAGCTTGTATAACCAAGGATATACGAAATTTGAGAAATTATTAATATGTATAAAAACAACGATTATAGATAAATTTATATTCATTTATACAAAGTATGAAAAAAAATATAAATTATAATATGCAATTACCCAAATTATACATAAAAATAATTAAATATATACAGCTAAAGAAATTATACAAAAATTAAACATAAATTATATTATTTTTTAGTACAAACAAAGTCTCATGTACATCTATACCAATACAAACTAATGGATATACAAGCAAATCACTGATGTGATATACAACTTCAACAAAGTAGAGAATTTACAATAAATATCGAATTGTACAAAGTACCCCTCCTCCTCTTTTTTTTTAATTTGCTTCTTTTGAATTCGATTTTGTGTGATTTGTCGTAATCTAATGGGGCTAGTGCAGAACTTCGATCAAATTTCTTCACTTAACTAATTTTTTGCAATAGCTTGAGATTTCACAACGAAACCTGTACTTTTTCCAAAATCTTGAGTTAAGCCCAAGGAAAAAGATGGAGGAATATTAGTTTTTGTTGCATGTGGATGTATACCTCTAGTAACCCTTTTTGATGGAGATGGTTCATCCATGATTGTGATTACACTGAAACAATCAAAGATTATGACTGAAAATATGAAATAACGGGAATAAATTGAAAATTGAAAAGAATGCAAATACTTCAAGAAACTTATGAAAGATACAAAAAAAATAAACTAATAGAGGTTATCTTGATTTGGGTATAAAGGATTAGGAGAGAAAATCAGAAAATTTTAAAATTTGAGTGTTGATTTTGTTGAGAGATTTAAGGGAATCTGAAAGATTTTTAGGGATTAGATTATGAGCAAGATGAGAGAGAATAGTTTTGATTTGTATAAAAGAGGAAATAAAATATTTGTAGGTTTGTATAACAATTAAAAACGTGGAGCCCAATTAATAGCTATTTAATTTTAAACTGTAAGCATTATTTGTAATTAAATTAAACAGTAGTTATATATCCTAATTAACTACTGAATGTTAGCTTAGTTTTGCAATTTTCCCTAACTCTAATTAAGAAAGGAACAATTTCATCCTATTGCATACATCCATTGGTTGTCACTCCGCATATTTTTTTATTAACATGTCAATTTTTTTTTCATATTTTAAAATATGTTCGAATCACAAACATTCACATAAAAATAAAGTGAGTGTATCTTATGAATTAAAGTATAGTTAAGCAAAATATTCGAAAATAGTTGTAAACTTTGTTAATCAGATCAAGAATATATCTTATGAAATTCAAAACATAAATAACATTAATAATATTCCCACGATAGATCTACATTAGATGTCATACTTTTGTTGAGGAGGTTCAAGGAAGTCTATTGTGAGAGAAAGAAAATACACTTGGTGTTCGTTGACCAAGAGATATATGATGATAATATTTTAAAAGGTCTTTTAATTCATATTATAAAAGAAAGGTGATGGAACATACCCTTCCACTGAGTATTTGGAGACCAGATCCCTGGTCAGAACAGCAGTCAATAAAAAATAGCAAAGACAATAAAACAACAAGGTAAAATCACACAAGTTGTTTTATGTGAAAATTCCCTTGCTTAAAGGAGGAGAAAACCTTGACCTATACTCACAGGATTTCAATGCAACTCCATTAACCTCAAAGGAGAAAAGTTTTTAATAATAAACTCTTGCAATCAAGGATTAACTCTAAATCTCTTCCCCCTCACTATGATAACTCTATCACAAGTTCGAACAACTATAGTAGCTACTCTGATACCACCTAAATCAACTAACTCTAGCCAACTTAGACTTCAACACTCACCATAGCTGATTCTAGCTATGAACTCAACAATAAAGAGCAATGGGTTTTTGATTAGTATATTCTTTTTTATAGACTTGGAATTAATTTACAAGGTCCAAGAACTCAACAAGAACAATGAAGCACACAAAGTAAAAACAACTCTGATTTTGTTAAATGTACTACTCGAGAGCCTCACAGAGAACACTCACTTAATGTGTGTAGAGACCCTCAATATTTCTCCTCAAGAAAGGTTGAATATATACATAACATCAACAATATTTGAAGCAAATTCTTTAGCTAGACAACTGTTGCAGATCAGGCAAACGTACATCAACAAATAACAAACTGTCAGTGTATACTGTACTGTTTGTTGGGTGTAGCTTTCAAGTTCACAACACTCATGAGATCACATCCCTCATTTGTTCCCATAGTTTATTAAATCATCAGAACTTCATAACATTTCCTCCTTTTTGATGATGACAAACCCACAACATGTCTGACATTGAATTCCAGCACACTCCACATATTCCACTAATTTTAGCATATGCATGATTCAACTTCATTTTTTCCAACTTCCCAAAAAGTTCCCTGCATTAGTTTCTCTATCACCAACAATATTGGTTCTAAAAGCATATCATTTTCCCCTTTTTTGGCATCATAACAAAAATTATCAGTAAACCCAGAATTAATATAACACAAGTGTGACACAAACACCATTAGGAGATATCACAAGATAAATAAAATAAAACAGAGGAACAAAGAATAATAGAAAATAAAGAATATTTAATATTAATAAATACTGGATAGGAAGATAATTATACAAAGTAGACTCGATCCTAACCCTATAGGCTCTATCCTAGCACGATGAGAACCCATAATTTGACCCCATCCTTTAGGCTCTATCCTAGCATGGTGAGTGTCCATCATTAAAACTAAATGGATCCATTCACACACCTTTAAGGCATAACATGAACATCATTCCTATGGCGGCACATAGTTATAGGACTATGAAATCTACCAAAGCCCTCTCGGGGCTAAGTTATATCCCACAGAATATATAAATCATGCATATACATAGATTTTAACATGGTTCATATCTCATTTAAATTATACTTTCGTAGCTTGTAAGATATGTCATTATAATTTTTCATGAAAATAATATGTCATAAGAATAGTCCATCTACTTTTCATCATAGTGTGAGTAGATATTCCCACCTTAACATAATTATCATAAACATTAGGATTTTTATCACCCTCTTTATCATAACATCATCATTATCATTATCATAGACATGCTTTTTACATACTTGAGAGCATAATCCAGAAAATCAATAGCTTTATCATAAGAGACTAGGGTTAAGTGTGGCTCCATAGACAATTGAGTAAAAATCATGCAATTCGATAGGACTCATAGAGAAAACATGCAACTAGAACAAATTTGGATCATTAGTAAAGGAACCCACATCAAATCATTAAGCCCTAATCATGAATACTTGAAATCAGATACTTTTGCTTGAAATTTATATACATCACGTAATTCATTATAATTCATTTATAACTAGATAAAATCATCATATAGGAATCATAACCCATGTATTTGGAATCATAACATAAAAGTCCATAGGAAATCATCATGAAACTTTTGATAAAAGAAGATTTTGGATTGGGCTTCATGGATGAAGCTAATCCATGAATGAAGCCTTACATACCTCAAATGAGAATCCTTAGGATTGAAGAGAAAATCTGGAGAAACATGGTCAAACCTTCAAGCCCTAGCTTCAATGGAACCTTTGACTTCGTGAGAGAAATATTGAGAACCTTTGGAAGAATTTGAAGGATGAGTGGCTTGGAATGAATTAGGAAAAGGATTTATAAAGGCTAGGTCAGTTTGGGTAGTTAAGACAGCCATAATGACATAGTTTAAGACTGATGTGTTATCAAAATACAATACTTTTGATGCTTAAACCATAGGATTTTGTGTGTTCTCAATGTGATATTTTTGAATTTTATGTGTTTTTGTATTTAGATTTGCAAGATTACAATTTGGCTATGACTTGGGACAAAATGACAGATGACTTTTGGTTTTTTGATGATTTACGAGACCCTCCACGGATCGTAGAGCATTCTATAAGTTGTAGAGTTGGTCTCTTGACAAATTTCAGTGAGGGATGATATCTGAAGCTAAATTTTACGAGACAGATATACGAGTTGCAGAGCATTCTACAAGTCATATAGCTTAAGTTTTATGAAGATTTCCAGTGGAGGATAATTTGATGCAGTTGAAGCCTACGAACAAGCAATACGAGTCATAGATCCATTTACGAGTCATAAAGTAAAGTCGTAGAAGAGAAGTCCAAAATCTCAGAAGCTAATTACAAGACCCCATCTATGAGCCATAGAAGATACTACGAGTCGTAAAGATCTTTCGTGGAGTCTGCCAATTAGTTTTTCTCTTTTATTACTGGCTTAATTATAATTACTATAAATAGTATTTTTAGGTTATTTTTTAGAGAGAGCCACCAGATTCATTGTAATTAGGGTTAGAATACAATATTTAGAGAGAAAATTGAGAGGATGCACTTGTGAATTAATTTGATCTTCAATCTTGTGATTCTCAATCAATTTTGAATTTGCTTGATTCTCAATTCAATTGGGTAAGTGTTTAATTATATTTTTTCAATTCATAAATTCTTCATCTACTGATAGCATGAGTAGCTAAATCCATAACTAGGGTTATGGGAACCATGAAGATCTAACAAAGTAAACCCGAAAAATTTACAATTCTTGAAATGGGTATATGCATGTATTAATCAATTCTCTTCGTTTTGTCTATTTTCTGTCATGACCCAAGCCTAGGACTTAGACTGTTAGAACCCGTATATTTGTGTTTTGGTACCATGGCAAGAATTTGAGATCACTAGTGTTATTTTTTCAGGAAGTTTGACACTTAAGTGTACTC
>DF362955.1:0-20433 GCA_000787875.1 Solanum virginianum
TAAGTATCTCTTGCACTTCCGTATATGTGACAATTGTTAAGAATAGTGGTGCCTAGTATGCCAACCATATGCTATATTCCTGAGTATTAGTTGTTGTGTTGAAGCTACTGAGGGTTGTCATGCTAGTTATCTATTATACTGTCTTGGTGTTCTGACGAGTACTATACTCATGGTTGTTTAATATTGTAGGGATTGATGGATTGAGAGGCAAGGGGAAATACGTAGGTATCTGATTACACCTATTGTTGCTTGTGGTTGTTTTAACATCGGTTAACTGATGAGTCCACTATGGTTAATTGTGTGGATTGGTTAAATAAGGGAATAGGAAGTGGGGGTAAAGTCAGTATATGTGGAATATGGTTTCAGTTGTGGGTGATCGTGATTATTCGGATATCTACTAGTCTGTTGAGGGCGTGTATATTTATCCTGTTGGTTCTTGTTACATTTTAATGGATTGAACTGATAGGGTGAATGACTGGCCTTTTGAGGTTCCCTTAGAGGTTGTTATAATGATTCTTTGTTACTTTAGATTAGTTGTGAGATTACAGAGCTTTTGATTGATACACTAAGGATGTTTATGACTATTGTATTCACTGCCTACTGTGAGCTTAGGGTTAGGATCCCTATGTGTTACGGGTTGGAGTCCCAATATGCTCTGAGGTTAGTGATAGAGTATTTTTAGAGTATTACCCTAAGAAGTAATGCAATTTGGCCAAAAGAATAAGCTTTGCGCTTGATATATTGGGCCAGTTAAGATTTTGAAGTGAGTTGGGCCTGTGGCATATGAGTTAGCTTACCTTCTGTGTATTCTACTATAAACACCATCTTCCATAGATTGATGCTACATCGTTATATTTCAAATGAGTCACGTATGCTTCAATATAATTCAGTTGCATCAAATAACCTTCTAATAATTGTTGTGGAGCCAGTTGCTATTCTAGCTAGGGATGTTAAGAAATTGCGCCCTAGTGCCATACTAGTTAAAGGTTAAGAGGAGCCATCGACCGATCGAGGAGGCTACTTAAGAGTTGGAGACAGGCATGTGGGGGAAGTACCCCAGCTTATTTGAACCTTCAGGTATGCCTTTATTCGTACTATTGTGGACGAATATTTATTTAGTGGGGGATGTTATAATGACCCTTCAAGCCGTTTCTATGTTTTTGTGACTATAATATTAGTTTGGGCATGCGTATAGTGACCTCAGCCAATTTGTGACATAGTGATGCTGTTTTGGTTATTGGGTGGATCAATTGATAGTTATGCAGTTTTTCGAGTTAAACAACAACAAACGTCTCCGCATTGATCCTTAAGACTCTACTAGACTAGGCTTGTACACATGTAAGACCTATGAACCTGGGACTCTGCTATCAAATTGTCACGACTCAAAAATCGAGCATGATGACACTCACCTAACCCACTAAGATGAGTTAACCCAAGACTTAATAACCCAACATAATAATAATAGTGGAAGATAAACAGTCTAAATAGGACAAATCTAACATTCTAAACCAAAACTAACACCTTCCCATGACTGGTATCATACATACAACCCTCTAAATATAGAATACTTAAAGAAATTCAAGTCTCAAATGTCTAATTCTCAAATAGAGCATAACATAATAATGGATTCCTCGAAGGTTTGCTGAAGACATAAGCAGCTACCTCAAGAATAATCTAGAAGCTCAATCCCAAAATGAGAAAAGTCTAACTAGAGGGATTAGACTTGCAACCTATAAAAATGCAGTAAGATATGAGCACCAAACAACAAGGTACTCAGCAAATGGAACTAATGTAAAGTAAATCAATGAAGAACACAAGTACTCCTTAACACTCAACCACATACTACAGAATTACAAACCTGCCCATAGAAAAGTCCCAGCATAATGTGTATAACATAGAGAGATCACAGGGATATAAATATACTCAGCACATACCATCACATCTCAAAGGGATCCAACTATAAACAAGTCAAATGGTACAATAGATATACAGTCTCATAAGCATTTCATATAATAATAACAAGCCAGAGTAATATAAGATGGAGTGAATGCCATGAGATGTAAATAATGCGATGCAAATGTCAAATAATCGTGATGCATGGCTGTCCTATGATACATATACGTTGATCATAATCATGCCTCAGTTGAAATCCATGGGGGTCACATATGGACCATGTATCCACAGGAACCATTTCCCTTCGACACTTTCTTTCACATCTAGCCAGAACTATTTCTTTTCGGCTTTTCATCTCTTTTCTTTCTTTTCTTTTCACTAGCTGGAATCATTTTTCTTTAGCTTTTCATTTTCAATGGATCATCAAGCAAACACATATATAGATAGCATAATAATCATGATCGTATTAATAAAATATGCAAGATGTCCATATGAAGCAATACTTCAATATAATCACAGTCTCAATAAAATTCACATCTCAAAATAAGTACCATCTTGATATCAACATCAAATGATTCACAAATTCCCATATATTTCATATCCAAAATTTATTCGCAGGTTAAGATATCACCATATGACTAATTACTTGATCTAAAATGTCATAATCAAGACTATATTGATCCAATTCTACCCCAAAGCACTCAAATCTATACACATAGGAGCATATAAGGCTCATTCTTACTAAACAAAGGTTAGAAGCGCACTTGCCTTATATAAAGTCTTAAATAAAGTCAACTCCAAGCTTTTCCCTTTCTACGGTACTCCAAATCACCAAAATCTATTCAATTATAGCATCAAAATAATATAACGAATCTAATGATGCTAAAATCAATCAATTCAGAGAAAAGAGGCAAAATGGTCAAAAATCCTATGCCAAAAAAAGTAGCTGAAATCTAAAAATTAATATATGAAAATGTACTCCTCTAATAAGTATTCCAATGGTGAAAACCAATTCAAAAATAGAGTTAAGATGAGGGAGGAATCATTAATTAAAGTCCCAAAAATCCCCAAATTCCACTATTAAAATCCCAAAATTATAACTTAGAAACATAAATTAATCAATGGAAATTATTGAAATAGGTTAGAAAATAGTAACCCAATCAACTTGTCTTCAAAACCCTTGAAACTGCTCTCTAGAACGAAGCTTGAACTGTCAAAAATGGTAGAAATGTTTTAATACTTAAGTTCAAAAGATGGACACATTTAGTCACACACAAAGCTCCGCAAACGTGGATCAAGGCCCGCGAACATGGAGACCAAGAGGGATTAACCCTCCGCAAATGCGAAAGTGGGGATTGCGAACGGGTAGTTTCACTGTAATGCACTTCACAAATGCAACACTGAGGCCTACGTATGGAACTGAAATTGATGAAATTTTGATCCAAGCCTCCAAACTTTGAATGTTGACCCAAGTCAAACTTAGGATTCGAAATGAACTAAAAAACAATATTGGGCCTAAAATGTCTGTTTTAACTCAAAATTCAGTTATGCAAGTTCTCCCAGATTAGATTCAACATTCTAGAGCTAATGAAATCAACAAAATCACAATTCAATACTCGAGACTCAAAATGACCCCAAAACTCAAAATTTCCAACTTTAAGCCTTTAAAAACTCATTTATTAGAAAAACTTCAACTTTTTAAGAGATTTTCACAATCCAATTTTTAGAATCAACAAAAATGATCCAAGGTAACTTTTGAAAGGGCAAAATGGTAATTTGATCAAAATGCCAAAAATTACCTTCAACATTATTACACATTGGTTGTTAGCTAGAGCCATTTTTGTATTTTTGTGATTGTAAATACGGAGATTTTGGTTGCATTAGAAGGAAATAAAATACATAACATGGTTTGAGTAAATTAGTAGCAATACAGAGAGTTATGCTTAATTAATTATATATCTTCAGCATCCTGGAACTCATTCGATGGGCCTAACTATGAATTGTAGAATTTTATATACCAAAAGTGGGCTCCGAAGTAGGGGAGCACTTCAAACCGCAGAAGGAGGTCCTAAACTAGAGGGTCACTAAACTGTACGTCGGTACCTTCTACGACTCGTAGGGTCCATAGAGTTTGGGATCCAAAATCTGAATTGAAAAATTCAATCCACGAGCTGAAAGCATGGGCTCATAGTTCAATCTACGACCAGTAATTTAGGGTCATAAACCAACTTTGCACTAGCAGTCCATCATACAATAATCATAATATTTTACTCCAAACTTAGAATAGGGCAAAATTAGTGATGTTTTGTCACGGCCCAGACCTAGTGCTTAGGAGTGACATGGAGACTGGGAACCTGAGAGTTCCCAAACAAGCCTCATAGTATCCATACTCACATCATCAGTTCAGAAGCATAATTAAATAGTAAACACATCGTTCTCAGGAACGGAAAAATAGGACTCACACTATGGGGATGTTGTAGGGAATGAGAGAAACATGAATTCATAAAGCACGTAAACATATAAATACTAAGGGGCGGTGAGTATAACGCACTCTATGGGGACAATTCATGTTTAGGATCCTTCTCATCAAACATATAACCATATCATAAAGCTCATAACCAATCCATATGACGATAGCCATTAAGTAACCAAAGCCATAAACATGATCTCTAATACAACACTTAGCATATAAATGTAAAGGAGTTTACAAGATGTCCAATGATGCCTCTAATCATAAGATAGGACAGGGGCCAAGACATAGCCTGGGCTCACCTTCAAAGTAAATACATAAATAAAACACCATAGGTAGAGGAAAGGTGGTTTGTCCTTGGAAGATAAGACTCACCATAACAAGCAAAACTCAAGATCCAAGCTAGGCATCGTACAATGGATGAACGTAATCCTCGGTCCCTACATGGTGAAATCATGTAGACAAAAGTATGCGTTAGTACATTTGAATGTACTAATGCAATGCATATGACTCATCAAACTTGTATTCAATGTTAGTTGATAAGGGCACATAATATAGAATATGGCATAAAATTCATGTTGCATAAAATGCAATAATGCTCATATATAGTGGGGATATACTATAACCGACATCTAAAAGTCATGCGAGCTATTACATCAATTTGTCTAATGTTGACCTCCCATCAGGTGAAGGAAGATTACTTTCAAAAGATAATCTATACTATACCTTCCGATCTGGTCATTTCGCTGTGATGACCACCTTCCTTACGACACGGTCATTTCGGTGTGATGACCACCTTCCTTATGACATGGTCATTTAGAAAGGATTTCCATTATCATTTCATATCATATCAATAAATGAATAACCATCCCTTACGACCTAGTCATTTTGGTGATGGCTACCATTCCTATGCTAGCACATAGTTCATGGAAAGGGAGAGGACCCTTTGGGATAGCCCTGATGCTCCAATCCATCAGTGCTAAGTCAAGCATCCTAGAAGAATACTTATACATATACATGCTTTCAAAGAGGCAATAATCATATCAATGCACATTTAGGCTTAAAAGCCAAACATTTCTCATAATCATTCATTTATTGGCTAAAAAGCCAAATCATAGTTCAAAATCATATTTCTCATGCATAGGAATAGCCTATTCATTAAACCAAACATTTAGACTTAAAAGCCAAACATTTCTCATGATCATTCATTTATTGGCTAAAAAGCCAAATCATAGTTCAAAATCATATTTCTCATGCATAGGAATAGCCTATTCATTAAACCAAACATTTAGACTTAAAAGCCAAACATTTCTCATGATCATTCATTTATTGGCTAAAAAGCCAAATCATAGTTCAAAATCATATTTCTCGTGCATAGGAATAGCCTGTCACGACCCAGCCCTATGGGCCGTGACTAGAGCCCGAATGGGGCCCCTCAAATGCAAACATAAAGCCAAATTACAAATAGATATCTTATTTTTACAGAAATTTCGGCAGAGTTTCCTTTGTTTTACTGACTATCCCAAAATGACATGCATACCAGAAAATGCCAACAGAATCCAGACAGAGCCAACAGAATATCATACATACATATACAGGCCGACAAGGCCACTATGGCGGGTAAAATCGCCCATCAAACACATCAAACACTTCATGCAGGTCTAATCAGACAAACTAGGCACAACCCACATACTTATGTATCCACAGACCTCTAAACAGACTGACAGAATCATAAGACAGGACAGGGCCCCGTCATACCCCAGAACTAATATACAAAATGCAACGGACTAAAATACACATATGTATATATACCAAAAGTGGGATCCAAAGTAGGAGAGCACTTTAAACCGCAGAAGGAGGTCCTAAACTGGAGGGTCACTGAACTGTACATCGGTACCTGCGGACATGAAAACACAGCCCCCGAAGAAAGTGGGTCAATATGAAATACATACTTAGTATGTAAAGCAGAATGTACATAAGATAAATCAGAGTAGTAGTCCAAAACAGAAATATAGGAGTCAAATGCATATCCAAAACATAAAATACTTATATTCAAAATACCGAATGATGCATAACGTACAGGAACGATGGTGACCTCCAAAACTCGCGCCATACCATAACATAACACTAGAAAGTTCAAATCCCCAAAATCTTCGTCACATATGACAAATATATCAGAAGAGGGCATAATGCCAAACATATCATAAGCCTAGCACCTTATAACTCCAATCTAACCGGAGCCCGGCCCTTGGGCAAGCTGACCCGCTAAACACAGCATAACATCAAAATACATATATATATATCATAATGGAGCACGATAATAAGCGGCCCAGAAACTAATGAATGATATTATAATAGGCACAAGCAGAGTCGTGAGTAATCATATGTATAAAATCATTATCATAAATCCAAAAGATAAATAAAATATTCATATTCAAAATCAAAATAAGATTCATTCCAAATTCTTTCAAATGTACCAAAATCACATAAAAGGGCGTCGCGAGTCCCACAGCCGATGGAAACCCGAACTGGCCTAACTTAGGACTAACATGTTTATCCTAGATCACGCAAACTACTACGAAGCATTTCAAAATAGTTTTCAAGGCAATCCGGGATTTCTATCAAAAGTTACAGACATTTAAAGTTTTAAAATCAAATAAGCATAAGTTCTTTCAAAATTACTCAAATTTTGCATATTCTTCCAATTCACAAATTCCAAGGACATAGGAATCTAGATTTTGACCAAATATCATAAGGATGCCGAAGAACTAATACAAACCACACATAAGCCCGGATTGCAAGAATAACGTTCTTTCGAGATTCATATCGTAGCCTACGTTTAACTAAATCATGCCAAAGAAAAGGGGTGCTTTACATACCTCAATCGTTCTCCAAAATAATTCAATGCAAGCTCAATCCCAATTATATGTCAGACTGCCTAAAGTTTGTATTACCAAACTGCAAAATGGCAAAAATGATAATTATCTACTCCAGTTCACATCATTATGAAGAAGAAAACTAGGCACAACAGCCTACTTGATGAACTTTGTATATATCTCTTAGAGCTGATTCGCGGCATCTTATCTTGTTATATTTTGAGTTAGCATAGAGTAGCTTAACTTTCCATGTTATCTTTTAGAGCCCCACAGCTTAAAAATAAAGAAAACAAGGAAACCAGGGATTCAATATGAAGAACTCTCTCTTTCTAATCTTCTCTTCATTTCTTTCTCTTCTTTTTGTTATCCAGTTTACTCCTCTGGCAGCCTCAACTCCATCATACCTGAGTTTCCTCTAGTGCTTATCCAAACATTCACATCTATCTGACCACATACTGTCAAGAGTGTACACTCCAAACAATTTCTCATATAAGTCTATGTTACAACACTACATCAGAAACCAGAGGTTCAATAGATCAATCACTCCAAAACCAGATATTATTTTCACTCCATTACAAGAAACCCATGTTCATGTGGCTGTCATTTCCTGCAGGTAAACAGACAAGTACCTAAAGATCCGAAGTGGAGGGCACAACTTCGAAGGCATTTCTTATGTCTCCAACATCAGTTCTATTCTTCTTGACTTGTCTAACATGTGTTCAATTGATGTGGATATCCAAACTAAAACTGCTTGGGTCTAAGTTGGTGCACTTTTAGGCGAACTTTACTACAAAATTTGGGAGAAAAGCAAAATTCATGCCTTCCCAGCTGGAGTTTGCCCAACTGTTGGTGTTGGTGGACACAACTGGAGGAGGGTACAGTAACCTTAGTATAAAGTATGAACTACTATCAAAACTTCTTCCCACTGATCTTTAATTGATGAGGGTAACACCAGAAAAAGAATCCTATATAATAATGAACTCTATAGACCCTGGCTCATCACAACTTCTGATTAGATTCTATAAGCAATTCGTTTAGCATTATATGAACTGCAGCTTCATATACAACCCCGTGATAATACATTCCATCAGCTGTACAACGAGCTCTACAACTGTTACTCAACACATGAATATCCAGCAACACAAGGGGCCATTAGATTTCTGCAACAGCTTACTGCTATAAAGTTCAACAGTATAAGCTTGCCATATCACATCAGTCATCTTCGCTCGCATCTCATCTGTATTAAACATTGAGTTTATCAGCTTTGGCATTCCTAGCCAAAAGAAGGGTGACCAAACTGAAACTAAATTCGTGCCAGCTCCATCATTAACAAAATCAGAAGGTACTGGTAACAACAATACCACCAAATCCTCCATCAACTTTAAGGAAACACCATAATCAGTTGCATTATTTATGTGCAACATATCCCATACCCAATTTGGCCAAGCACTTGGCACACACAATTCACTCCCAACATTCAATATTTCATGATTTTACTTCAATTTAACATACTACAACATACATACAACCTTTATAATACATAAAACAAAATTAAATCTTACCTTTTCACTTCAACTCCACAAATGGGCTAGGGTTGCCAAAGAAGAGAAAATAGGTGGTTTCTTGCTCCAACAACACTTTCACACTACTTAGGGGCCTCAATATAGTAGATTAACACCAACAATTAATTTGTGGAATGAAAAAAATAAATTTCAATTGGCCAAGGTTGAGGCCGAGAGCTTCTCTTCAAGCTCTTAACGTTGGCTTCTTTTTGTTCTAGAAATTTTACTAAATGTTAAAGATAAGGAACAAATCGATGGTCTTACATAAATATATCTACAAGTCTTGGTCAAAGCAAATGGTCCACACTATCCACTTGGACCAATTAAAACTCAACACCAATCAAGTGGGCACCACTTAATAACTTCAATACCCCAACTTTTGTAAATTCCACTTTTGGTCCTAAAATTTTCCTAACCAATCTATTTAAGGACATATGGGTTCTAACATAGCTCATTCATTAAACAATATGGTGCAAGCACCCAATATGATCAAAGAACCAATAACAATAGACATTTATGTGATGATATTCTTGTCATAACCAATATGTGAGCTTAACCCACCAAAATCATTTCATAAAAATATATGTCAGCTTAACCCATTGGTAATTTCATAAATCTAATGCTAATGAATGCATATGCTATGAAATCAATAATACGTTATGAAATTTAAGTAAAGACATAAGTAAAATTCACATTTAAAACATAATATAGATTACCTATGCACAAATCAAGCTTTAAAGAGGACATTCACATTCATAACTTCATAATCTCAATACAAACCATCATATTAGGGCTTAAATCAACTTAAAATCACCAATAAAACATTGCCCATACTCCAATTGAATTTAATGAATCATAATATTGAAAACCTTTATTTAAAGTAAGCTAAATTCATGAAAATTCAAGTCAAAGGGGTTTTGAGTCTTCTTGGTTGAAAGAGACCAAGAATCAAACCCACATACCTTAGCTAATAGGGAAGATTCAAGAAGAAATTTGGTGAAGAAAGAGCTCTTCCTTGATCCCCAAGCTTAAGACCCTCAAGAGTTCTTTGAAAGAGACTTGAGAGAATTTTAAATAAGAGGAATGAATTTGAATGATAGGAATGAAATTTAGGTCATTAGGAAGTCTTTAGGTAGCATAGGAAGTCACAAAAGAGCATTAGAAAATAAACCATATTTATGAAAATGCCATTAATAAAATGAGTTGAAAAAATTGAACGCCATCACTTTAAGGAGGACTATACGGTCTGTGACACACCTCACGGACTGTATACTTATCCGTGAACCAACACTTAGAAAAACTTACACTTGATGAAGGTCCAAAACAGTAACCCCATGCTTAGGATTTTTGACGAAATCATCTTCACAGGACGGCACACAGGCCGTGTAATGTCACATGGGCTGTGACACTGCCCGTACCCTTCTCCTTAAAAAATTTTTCACTATAAAGTTTCGAGATGGTGATTCCATACTTAGAAGAATTTCACTTTAGAAGCCATACGGGAGGCAACACGGGCCTTGTCACTCCAAACAATCCATGTACTTGTTGTGTCACCATACTTTGTACCAAAATTGTGGGATTTCAAGCCAAGGCCACCACACGGCCCACCACACTGTCTGTGACGTGTCACACAGACCGTGAGGGGTCCAAGTGTGATGTGCCTTAGTTTAAAACACCACTCTTAAGGGCCAACACCCTCCATAGGCCACAGGTTACTTCAGGGGGCTCCGCATGGGTTGTGTGACCTCACATGTGTTAGTGCTAATATGTTTTTTGATAAATGACAAATAGCAGGAAAGCATAAAAAGGGAAACAATCTGCGATGGAAAATCCTGGCTGAAAATATATAAGGCATGATGATCCAGTAAGATACAGGAAAGGAAACTAAATAAATTAGATCCAATATGGAATAATTATAGAAGACGATTGAGCAGATCTGGAAGATCAATCAAGGAGCAATCAATCAAGCATGGAAGGAAAGAAATATCAATTAAGGAGAAATCAATCAAGCGTGGAAGGAAAAGAAGATCAATCAAGGAGCAATCAGTCAAGCATGGAAGGAAAGAAATAAAGCAAAACAAATCAAGGAGATCAATCTTGAAGGACGGATCTTATTAGAAATCAGTCAGACGAGAATCTCACTTGGCCTTCCTTAGCCTTACCCTTATCCTTGAAAGAAGGAATCCTCATTGCCTAATTCCAAGGATCAACTCTGTTGGGATGCCATCTCTTCATATAAAAGGAGGCATCAGGATATCTCAAGACTTATATAAGACTACTACAATCAACACATTCTTCAAAGCTCTTTATCTTTAAAATCGTTGTAATCTCTTAGCTTTACTATGAGAAAAAAAGAAGAGAGAAAGGAATAAAAATTTGATAGAGAGGACTGTATCAAAAAGAAAAAGAAACAAGAAAAATATTGAGAGTAGATTTAGTTCATTTCTTGTAACCATCATTTTACATAAGGATTGAAGAGATATCCCTTGCAACCCAAGGGGACTGGACTTAGGATTCACATTAAATTCGAACCAATATAAAAACATCTGGTGTCAAATTTTCTTTTACACACTTTACTTTATTTTGCATTCTTACTTAATAAGTTATAGTCAACTATTTGATACTTTAGCTAACCAACTGAGTGCAGGTTCAAGTCAGAGATAAAGGAAGAAAATTCAATAATTCACCTCCCTCTTGCACTTTCAGTTGGTACCAGAGCCTGATATCAATATATTTTCTATCTAACCATCGGTGAAAAAAGATCATGGCAAACCAATAGTGAACAATTGGAGCTCTCTTTCAAGAGGAAACATCTCAAACTAGACCTCGCTACTTCAATGGGAAACACTTTTCACACTGGAAGATAAGAATGGAAACATTCATTAAATCCTATGATGTGAAGGTCTAGAGAGTTATCAAATTGAGTGAGATTCCTATTCCTATGGCAAAGCCAACAATTGAAGGTCAAACAAGCACTGAAGGTAGCCAACCAACAGTTATACCTAGTTTGGAGGACTACACAAATGAGCAAATGGAAGTCATTCAAATCAACTTCAAAGCAAAGAATGTTCTCTACAATACTATCAATGTAGAAGAATATGAAAAGATCTCTAGTTGTGAAACTGCTAAGGAAATGTGGGACAAATTGGAAGTCACCTATGATGGAATTGACAAAGTCAAGGAAACAATTGTCAGTCTACTAGTTTATAAATATGAATTGTTCCAAATGAAGGATGGTGAATCAGCGGAAAGTATGTTTGCTTGCCTCAGCAAAATCATTGGGGAAATCAAGGTTGTAGGCAAAGAATATCCTCCTATTGAGCATATTAGAAGGATCCTCAGAAGTTTACCCCTCAATGGCATGCTAAAGTTGTGGCTCTTGAAAGAATGGATCTTAAAAACCTCACTTATGATGAAGTCAAAGGTGATCTGATTACTTTTGAGAAAACAAACTTGAATAAAAAAAGGGAAGGAGGATGACAAGAAAAAATAAGTTGCATTCAAAGCCACTGATGAAAATCAAGATGATGAAGAAGATCCGAATGAAGATGAAATCCTACTAATTACAAAATCAGTAATGGAAATATTTAGGCGCAATAGAAACCAAAGGATAGGTAAGAAAAATTATTCAAGGAACAAACAGATTACTAACTATAACAGAAATGATGGCAAATTCTATGAATGTGGTAAGTTCGGACATATTCCAAGCAAATATCCTAAAGCCAAGAGAAGACAACCTTAAGTACAATTAAAAAAAAAGCTTTTAGTAGCTGGAGTGATGAAGATCTATCTGA
The DNA here is from genome assembly GCA_000787875.1 of Solanum virginianum. Taxonomy (NCBI): domain Eukaryota; kingdom Viridiplantae; phylum Streptophyta; class Magnoliopsida; order Solanales; family Solanaceae; genus Solanum; species Solanum virginianum. The sequence continues at coordinate 12,596 of DF362955.1, forward strand.
GTACGATCAAGAGGATTCTTCAAATATCTGCTTCATGGCAATAGGTTAAACTAGCCAGGTAAACAATGATTTTTGTAAGAATTGCATTGAATTAAGAGCTTTACTGGACTGAGCTATTATAGACTTAACAAAATCCTTTGAGAACTTCTAAACAACTATGATGCCATGGCGACAAATCTGACTAATATGTTCGAGCCACTGTTAATACTATCTCCTACTTCCTCCATCCTCATGGCTAACTATTTTTTGTGATGTAATTTTACTTTTTAAAAAATCGTTATGTACTCTGTAGATTGCTTATTTTGATGCTACTACTGTACTATTTTATGCTACTGCATTATTGGCTATTCATTCTCTACTATTTTTTTTTTTGCTGAGATTAAAAGGGGGAGAAATAGTATAATCACACTTGTCGTTAGCTAGTCGACTAAGCATGAAGTCAGGGAGAGCATCCCTTTACCAGACAGGGAGAGCAACAAGTAAAACTGAAAGTCAAGTACTCACTCAGGGAAGTTAACTGCATACGTACTAAATTTGTCAGCATAAAAAAGGGAGAGATTTTTAGTGCTAATATATTTTGATAAATGACAAACTGCAGGAAAGCATAAAAAAGAAAACATATTATACAAAGCGAAATCCTGGCTGAAAATATACAAGGCACGATGATACAGTAAGATGCAGGAGGATACAAAATAAATCAGATCCAATATGGAATAGTTATAGAAGATTAAGCAGATCTGGAAGATCAATCAAGGAGCAATCAATCAAGAATAGAAGGAAAGAAAGATCAATCAAGGAGCAATCAATCAAGCATAGAAGGAAAGAAATAATGTAACACAAATTAAGGAGATCAATTTTGAAGGACGGATTTGATTAGAAATCAGTCATATGAGAATCTGACTTGGCCTTCCTTAACCTTACCCTTATCATTGGAAGAAGGAATCCTCATTGTTTGATTCCAAGGATCAACTCCCTTGGGATGCCATCTCTTCATATAAAAAGAGGCATACAGATATCTCAAGACTTATACAAGCCTACTGCAATCAAGACATTCTTTAAAACTCTTTATCTTTAAAATCATTGTAATCTCTTAAGCTTTACTGTGGGAAAAAAAGAAGAGAGAAAAGAAGAAAAATTTGATAGAGAGCACTGTATCAAAAAAAAAAAGAAACAAGAAAAATATTGAGATAGATTAGTTCACTTCTTGTAATCATTACTTTAAACAAAGGCTTGAAGAGATATCCCTTGCAACCTAAGGGGACTGGACGTAGGATTCATATTGAATGTGAACCAGTATAAAAACATCCGATGTTGAATTTTCTTTTACGCACTTTACTTTATTCTGTATTCTTACTAAATAAGTTATAGTTGACTATTTAATACTCTAGCTGACTAACTGAGTGTAAGTTCAAGTTAGAAAAAAGAAAGAAAATAAACATGGACTGTGAGGGCTCCATGGAGCATCACCTTGGTCCAAAACTTCCCGAAACCAAAATTTTCAAGCTCCAATGAAGTCGTACAATATCCGGGGGTCCTAAAATGTTTGAAAGATAATTCAAAGATCTTTAATTTGTTAGATAATGGGCCATCCAATTCTTTGTATATTGAGTGTTATTGTCATTTAAAGTTGATCCTTGCATAATCTGATGTGATAAACTTAATTGCTAAGAAGGTTTGACCTCAACTAAGTACTAGGTGTCTCTTGTGACCCTAAATAATTTTCAATACACTTTCCACATATAGGAATGAGCCTTAAAATATAGGGACAAGTAAGGCATCACTAGGTTCAAGCTTATATACTTATGATAAAAATAATTCGGATCCTATGAATAAAGTTGTGGCGTATTACATTTCGGCCATTATTTCATATATCTTAAAATAGATTATAATGATATTCGGATCCTATGAATAAAGTTGTGGTGTATTACATTTCGGGCATTATTTCATATATTTTAAAATCGATTATAATGATGAGTAGCAAGTAAATGGAGTAGTAGATTTTGGGACATTTAAATTTTTAAAACAAAGAACAGAAATAAATGGAAGACGTAGTAATTGACACATTTATTTATTATTAAGAGTAATAATAATAATAAATAACTAGAAATATAGTGAAAATTTTCCAAATAAATTATTCAAAAGATGATAAATTGGATCATTGGCCAAAAGAAAAGTGCCACATCACTTTTTATTTATTTAGCTTTAAATACATGAGAAATTAGTATGCTTTAACTATATTGTTTCATCATTAGATATTATTCCTTATGCCTTCCAACAACATCTATGAAATTCTTAATTTAAGACATTTTGTTTTATTTCTACGGGTTATATTTAGGAAGTCACAATAATTATATTTTAAGATATTAAGGATTAAGAATTTTTTGCATGACTTTCTTTGACTTTAATAACGTAATCTATGTTACTATCCAAGGATATATATATATGAAATCTTACTATTCAGTGAATCCTTATTTGCTTCAGTTCAACTCTTTCATATTTAACTATATGCTTATCTAGCTATCTAAACCATATACATATTCTTAGATTAGTGTTTCAACCTATATGCAATCACATGGTACATTCAAATAAATCATGAACCAAAAGGAAAATCACTAGAATACAATGTAAAAGTCATTCAAAAATAAACAAGGTCATTAGAAATATAAAGCTACAAGATTGAGGCATTCACATCTCTTGACCTGCTACGATTACTTTGCAATGTGCTTGTCCATTAGCTTCGCCAGTTCGAGGTCAAATGTCATCTCAAAATTCAACCTTGATTTGTCATATGAATGCTTGTTGAAGTTTTCTTATTTCTGTCATGTAATAATAAAGTTTATAATTCCCCAAGGACAAAAAGAAATAGATTATGTTCCCACATATCTCTATCTCTTCTTTTGTTTGAAAATTGCTCAATGAATAGTAGAGCCTCCATGTATCCCATTACAGTGGCCTGAAAAACTAATGCACTGATGTCACGATGGAATTATGAACACTTTGACTATGAAAAATCCTTGAAAGCAGCATAAGAGGTGAAATGTCTCATAATTCCTGATTTCTCATCCAATCCACTTGTCATTATAATTTTTCTAAGAATCCTGTTCATAATAATCACCATCGGAGTGACACTACTTCCTTGTCTTTTAATTTGATGCCATCCCTTCCACCACACACCTCACCTGAAGGTGTAATAGAAGTTCCGCTATGACGAAGCTCTTCTCCTAAAAATTTGAGTGAGCTCTTTCTATAGTTTAATCTAAGATCCAACTTCAACTTTTTTTTGTGGTACACCAATAAGTGCAACCCTAAAAATCATGAAATTGCACTTGAACATTCGGAGTTGGAGCCGCTTTGGAGGGAAACTTCTGTTGTACCTTTAAGTGAGATGTTTGAAAAATGACAAGGTATCAAATTCAAAGATTAGAAAGTAATATGGACACCAATGTGATTATCATGTACTCAAAGTTTGACAAGTTTGGCTACTCTTTGAGCTATTTTCTAACAAAAAAAATGACAGAGTTGTGTGGGAACACGATTCCTTTCACTTTTTCATGGGAAAGTGTAAGCGTTATGGTTACATGAAATAAGAGATGTGGAAAACTTCAATAAGCATGCACGCACATAAGAAATCAAGGTTGATGTTTGAGATGAGGTCATATAAAGAAATTGTTGGCAATCCAGTGATGCAAATATTAGAGGATAATTAACAGCTCATGTGATTCAAGAACAAAGTTACTAAGAATCAACAAAAAAAGCTAATACACTTGAAGACTCTTTGTATAGTGAGTGTAATGGGCCATTAGACAGTAGATGAGAACAAAATCGTTAGGTTGAATACAAAATTCATTATGAGAAGAATAAGGAGGAGGTGGAGTATCAGGAATGTTTTTTCAAGGATCAGTTCAAAATGATTTATGATGACAAGAATGTTGAGGAAGACAAATTACAATAGAGGCAATGGAGTTGAATATGATCACAAAAGTTTATGAAGAAAAGTGACATAAATACCGGGAAGAGGTGATTGTACTTGACAAGAAATTTGACACCGAACTAGTGAAACTAATAGAGAAGTACTACTCAAAGTAATCTAAGTTGTTCAATATGTGTAAATGTCACATTCTTGAAGCTTTATGTTTCTTATAACCTTGTTTATATTGGGTGTTCTTTACCTTGTATTCTTGTAATGTTTTGTTTCCATTTTGAGTTGATTTGAATATCTCTTGTAATTCCATAATGTTTGAAATTCTAATTTGAGTATTTGCTTTTGGTTGAGATAGGAGACTAATCATATAACTTAACTACTCTAGCAATTACAAAAAGGGACATGATTTTTAAGCCTTAAGTTCTAAAATATGATTTTTATCAAATCCTAAACATAGCTTTTAGGAATGAGTCAAAAGTGCTACAGAAAGACATATGGCATGCTAATTACTAATATAAGTATAATGTGGTAGATAACATGCATCTAGCAACTAAACATGTCTCCAAATTTCTTAAAGTAGATATCGAGTCTGACCAAATTGAAATTGAATAAGGGAATCAATTTTGGTATGCGAATTCAGTTAGTATTTAGTAAGCATTTTACATCACAATGAAATTCGAGAAATAAAATAAAATCCCATAAAATGGTTTCTAGATAATAATTCAACTATTGTTCTATTAACATTTAAAATCAATGAATTATACAGATGACTAGGAAGCACCATACCAAAGAATCAAATATGCTCCAAGAAAACATAGTACACAAGTGACAACTTCACCTTGAACTCAAAATCTACTGGGTAATAATAGGAGAATCAATTATTTCTCAAACCAGATATTAGTCATTATCTGTTTAATTAGAAGTTCTTGAAATATGCAGATATTTGGGAAGATCCTTTATCTCATTCTCTCTTTGTCATTGGGACAGAATTTCATTCATGTGAAGTGATTGTGGCAATAATATATTCTTTTTTATTGCTAGAGCTGCCTTGTCACGTAATGATTTTCTTATCTGATGACCTGATTGTGTTCCCATATGCATAATCTTTTTAGCAAATAGGGGAATTTTATTAAAATAATTATCAGTTAGACAAACTCATTTGGACCTAGTGCCAAAATCTAAAATAACAAAACAAAAAGGCCCATTCCTAAAAGAGGAGATCCGACCCATTAAAACACTCACATAATGCTAGATAGACTTGCTACCATATAGGGTTTCCTATTTGACTTTTTTTCCATTTCTAGAAGACTCCCATTTCCAGATGTTGCCGCCTTGGGGAAACCTAATGCTTCACTTTGTGTGCTCCTTCTTTGAATCTCCAACTTTATTCATTCTCTTCTTCTACATGGATTCTTCTACATCAGCTATCAAAGAGTTAGATTTTCACTTTCTCAAATTCCTCTTTTATGGTATTTTTTTTAATGAACTTTGGACTGTTGGCCCGTTTTATTCATAATAATAATGAGGAAAGGGCTTAGAAGTGCCCAAATACAAAAAAGTTCATCACAAAAAAAGGCCCAACAAGAAAAAGCCCTAACTCGGCCCAATTCTTCACTGCCTTAACGAAAATAAAAGAGTAGTGGAGAAGCCAAGGTTTCCTAAAAGGGACCTTGCAGCTTCTTCTACCCTCACTCCGTCGGTGATGCTATCTCTTTGGCTCCCTAACTGCCATTTTCAGCTCAAAGTTCTGTGGGTTAGCAACTATCCCCATGTGATGTCTCCGATGGTTTTATTGTTCAACTCTCAAATGTAAGCACTCTTCCATCTTCTGTTCTTCCTTATTCGAAGGTTGCTCCATCAAAATCTTTTGTGATATCTCACTCTCAGTTTTGTCAAATGTGTTCTCAGGTACCTCACGAGGTTGTCTCCTCTTTTTGATGCTGGATCTACGTATTGGGGGTTCATTATTCACTTGGTAAGAGGAACAAATCTGCTTTCCTTATCCTTTGCTATTTCTACTCGCATGCTAACTTTCCCTTTTTTTTGATTAGGTGGTGTAGACATGGAGTGCTTCAGTCCACCACACCCAAACAATTGAAGAAAGTTTCTAGTTCTAAATCTATCCTCTTGTATTGCTGAGTCCTTTTTTGTTAGCTGAATATTTATAGGGTAGATAGAAGTCCAATATATATATATATATATATATATATATATATATATATATATATGTTTTATGGAAAACCTAGCTATAGCCTCCCTTCCCATTTACCCCCTGCACGATAATATTCTCAACTAGGGACTCTGCAACTTATCACTATTTAAGATTTTCCTGCTCTCTATATCCATGCTTTGTTCTCAAATGCATATAAATAGTCCTTAATACTTATTATGTCTAACCACTAACCCAATTTCTACCTTTTCATTTGCATTTATTGTCGTATGCAAACTATCTTATTTTCATTGTTACTAAAGCATGTTTCATGGACATTATAGAGAGTTGTCTATTATATAAATTGAATGTAGAATATGTTAATATATGAAAGTACCATTCTTCGGTGGAATCTCTTGCACATTTATAAAGAGGTTTCTATGTTATATACCTGATAACTTATTCTTGACTGTTATTACTGCTTTTTAATGTCTTTGATTGAACGTTTTATGCTAAATATTATGTATTTTGCTTGGTCCTTGGTAAAAATTATCTTCCAATGATAGCTTTTCTAAGATTAATTATGTCTATGAGGCATTCCAAACTATCTAATCTTTTGATGGTAACAAATCTAACAAGGGATATAGAACATTTCATTAGCAACAGATTAAGTTACCAATATATTATACGATAAATGCTTCTTCTATTTATATTCTTTTCACTGCCTGGTGTTTGACCAGTTGTTGACCTCTTTGTTGTTTCCAGTCGATAAGTTTCAGTAGCTAATAAATGATGTGACCAGAGTGCATTATATTTTTGTATATTAAATGTGGCAGAGTGCATTGGTTGTTTACTAGAGGTACTTATGCATTTCTATGATTGTCAATACAAATATTTTGTTGCATTAGAAGGAAATAAAATACATAACATGATTTGAGTATTAGTAGTGAAACATAGAGTTATTCTTAATTAATTATATATCTTTGAATCCTCGTTCCATAAAACTAGATATGTTAAAAGTTATTCAATGGACTTCTACACTTCTCTGTTTTGCAATCTTCTTTAGCAACTTTTTCTTTATATTCATGGTGTGAACCAACATAGTACTATCTCTATCTTTATGGGAGTTTTTTAGTTACATTCTTTCTATTATGTATGTTGGTCATAGCTCAACTTGCTCGATATTTTGTACCATCAAAACATTTGATTCTTACTTTTTCTACGTTTTACTTGCGACTTGTCATACTATCCGTTGGCATGTGCAAAGTCTTAACAGAAAGAGTTGCACAATAATTTCTTTGTTATAAGTGGATAAAAAAGAAAACATCTCATGAGAGTTAATTGTTCTAAAATCTTACAGGTTGTTAATAAATTGGTTATCGATTGTTAAAGATCATAATGGTCAATATTGCCCTCTCTAAGTTTTGTAATATATGATGCTTCTCATCCAAAGGTATGTTCTTTCAGGCATTATTTCTTAGATTATAATATTGCGTATAATGATGTGTGACAAGTAAATGGTGTAGTAAATTTTGAGACATTTAAATTTTCACACAAAAGAATAGAAATGAATGGGGAAGTAGTAATTGACACATTTATTTTTTATTGTTAATAATAAAAATAAATAAGTTACTACAAATGTAGTGAAAATTTTCCAAAAAAATTATTGAAAAGATGATAAATAAGCTCCTTGGCCAAAAAGAGGTTGTCACGACCCAACCTAGGGGCACTGATACTCGATAGGGGCACCCAGACATGGCTCCCTAA
>DF362954.1:8927-25922 GCA_000787875.1 Solanum virginianum
CCCCCGTTCCCCCCCCCCCCCCCCCCAAAAAAAAAATTAACGTCTAAAAATTATCTGGGTCCAAAAAAATAGACTAAGAATCTAGATGAATTCATAATATCTTCAAAAGCTGGTTCATTCTTGAATTTTGAATTTTGAATTTAATAATCTCCTAATTGAGATATGTCAGTAACTGCCTAGAAATGTCTTATACTTAACAAAAAATAATGAGCAAATATAGTATCAGAACACATAACAATGGAGTACAGGTAAGATCAGGCTGCTATTCTAGAAACTATAATATATATACAAGCAACTATAATATAGTAATCCACAAATATACAAGGATACATTTAAGAGGATTCCATTTCATGTTCAATATATGGTTTCTCCATATTGATCTTAATTTAATAGTCAAATATAATTCTCTCATGGAACCCATGTCCAAACTGTTGGTGTGTCGTCGTGACACCTATTCTTATAGTTAGTGTGAGAGCGTGGTACTCAATCCAATTATGTACTGGCGTAGTACCCGATCTAAATATGTACTGACATGACACTTGATCCAAATATAAATCATTATGGTACCTGATTCAAATATGTATAAATGGTATTTGATCCAACAATAACAATTATAATAGCAATAAATGATACATACTTGTACAATTAAGTAGCAGGTTCATTGTATGCAATTGATCACATATAACCATTTTATTATGTTCATTCCTTCTTTTATTATCCACATACATGCAAGCAATATTAACGATATAGTTAATAGACACATATGGCACAAATCGGAGTTTAAACCATTTTCTACCTCAGAACAAGCATTAAAAACTCTTAAGAATTAGAGCTTTTCCTTTTTTTTTCTAAAGACACAAATCTTCTAAAAATAAATAAGAAATACAAGGATCAACACACAATGACCTATAATATCGGATTTTATCACAATCGTAATCGTTAATCATTTTTCATGATCATCTTATCCAACTAGGACTTTTTCCACCATTAAGTCCAAGCCAAAACCTTCATCTAAGAGAACTTTCATATAATCTAAGGTTTAGGAATCAAATACTAATTAGGAGAATGATTAACTTACCTTGGATGATGAAGCAGATAAAAAACTGAAAGAATATAGCCCTAGGTCATTTTTGATTTCTCAATAATGAAGTGCAAGAAATAAAATGATTTTAGGACTTTTCTAACTTAAATTGAGATTGTCTTGCTATGTTGCCACTCGTCCCGCCATAATGGATTTTGCCGTGGAGAGTTGCATGAAGATAAAAACTCAAAATTTACATCTCATACCTCTATTTCGCAAAACACCCTCAATCCTTGACATTCTAAAATTAACCTTTCACACCAAGATCAATTTTGAAAATTCTACTTGCCAGAGTTATGATTATGCAAAATTGTATAGGTTCCTTATTGTCTTTGCTATCAACTTAAAAATAAAACTCATAAATCAAATCCCAGTTTGTTACTGGATTACCTCTGACGTCAGTTGATTTAGATTTCGTTCAAGTCTAGCTAGGCTCAAAATTTTCAAGTTACTACTCAAAAGTTTTTTGGCCCAATTTCTTTCTACATTGGTCTATCCATAACAATGGGTACAGATTGTCACAAAAGCACAAGAAAACACCTCCTTAGACACTGAGAGAGATTCAATTGGCAAAGATCTTGATTAAGTTTTCTACCACTCTCTCGTCAGCCCACGAAGCTGAAGAGTGACATATCGGACTCGTGTGAATCAGCTAAACCAATTGTATCTGGCTGCTCCCTCCAGATAGTCAAGAACTCATAAGCATCCTTTGTTTCTTATAATAATTAGAGGCTTGTACACGTGACACCAAAATTCTTTATAAACTTAGATGCTTGTGTACGTGACACTAGGTTTTGGGGGCACTAAGAGTTGTGATTTAGCTCCCGCATATTTTGGTCACATTAGTTATTGTTTTCGTTTTACTTTTGCTTTTACTTATATAACCTAGTTTTAAGATGACTTGTCTTGGTGGATTAAGATACATGTCATCACACCTGAGTTTGGATTGTGACAAAGCATGTGGTTCTATATAGTACTAACATAAAATTTTAGATGAGGGAGCATATTGAATATAATGATATCTTTTTCTATAAAGTTAATTGAAGTAGAGCAACCTCATCGTGTTTGCTTCTGATGAAGCTTCTAGCTCTAAATAATAGGAATTCAAGTATAGCAGGAACACTGCTGACCATTACGAGCAACAATGACTACGGTTCTTGAATAACCCACATCATTTATGATTCTAATGGAATACAAAATTCTCTTCACCTGTGGAAAAAACTCGTATTACTAATTTTAATATAACTAAATGAATAAATATGTTCTTTATCTCAAAATTTACGTGTCACAGTTCAAATTTTAATAGCCAAACAATTTAGTTTATAATTCTGACATAAATAAATTCTACCCTATTCCCCAAAATTAATTAATTAATTTTATGATTGTTTCATCTTGTCATCAGAAATCATCTGGTCCAGTAACTGATGATTGACAAGACTGGTAGGATTTTTGCGTAAACTTTGAACATCTTTTTTTTCTGCATGTGTAGTCTACACAGATGAAAGATACTTGCTATATAGTACGGAAGATTCTGAAACCTCAGTCCCTTTCATTATCTTATCTAATCTCTGTGATTTTTTGCTAGCAGACTTGTGAATATAAAGGCGGATTCAGGATTTTAAAGAATATTTTGATAAATTTGCACATAACAAATTGGATCTATACTTTATTCTTTTTCGATTTTGATTTTAAATATATTATTTGGAAGAATTTTAATAGCTTAGTTGGTTGACTACCTGAATTTTTACCTTGTTGGTGAGGGTTCGATTCCCCATATTGTAATTTCCTTCTTATTTTCCCTCTCCTTATCCAAAATTTTTTTTAAAAAAATGTCATTTGGGATATTTAAATTAAAGGACGATTAAATAAGAAAGGAACATTATTTTTAAAAAATAGACTAAAAAGGTAAGATAAATAGTAGATTAAATAAGGAGGAGTATTTTGATCAATATTAGTTCCAGTATGATATTTATATCTAGATTATTTATACTAATATAAAAATGAAAAGTTCTAAACTAAAATAGTAAGAGACTTAAGTACCCCTTTTAAGTTATATGATCGTATTTTAAGGGATTGTTTGGTATGATATATGAGTATATTAGTAATATTGAGATTAATAATACTGATTTTAGTAATATTGATATTATTTTTTTATCAATTGTTTAATTTGTTGTATTAAATGAATAAAGTGTATTAGAATATAAATAACATTAGATATGATTTGAATATGTATAGTAATCGGTATGCTTATTGTCATGATTTACTATGTATAAAAATGGTACAAAATAGATATATAACTAATACCTGTATTAATTTATTATACACCTCAATGAAAAGGTTATTGAGTCATTAAAATCCAAAATGATATCTATATATAAGTTTTCGTAGATCGTTAAATTTGTAATCTTAAAAATTAGACTTAATTTGATTTAATAGTATAACATTACCTTATAATACTAATTAATAGTGCATTATTTTTCGTTTTAAAATTAGCAATTTCTCTTTTATGCCCTTAGTGAATTCCTTTATAGGAATCATCCGGTCATTTCTTGCGATGAAATTGGAAAATCTTTCACGCAATAGCGTGTTTGAAGTCTTGCTAAGCTAAAGAAGCATATGAAGCATCAGGGCCTGGAGAAGGACAAAACCACAGTTTGGACATGATTTCAAATCAGTAATATGAAATATATTAATTTGAAGTTAAAATTTTATTTGGACATCCAATTTGAATTTCTCAAGTTGTATACTTTCTAACAAACAGGAAAACATCACAATTTGTGAAAATTATATTTTAAAAAATCTGTAACTCTTATACAATTTTATCAAATGAGCAAATTATAATTCATAACTAAAGTATCAAAATATATTAAAATACAATATTAATAAATCACATATCTCTATGTTCTTGTTAGAAATAAATGTTTGTGATTATATGAAATTATGAATTTTCAGATACGCATAATTTTCATAGATCCACTCGAAAACAGTAATAATAATTGTCTATTCTTTAATATAATTTATTCATGTAATATAAATAATCTCTTCACGTCAAACATGAGTCTATTTATAATACTAAAATGGAACAACAACACCAATTAAATTAAATATAAAGGTGAAAGACAAAAATGTAATTTTTTGGGGACCATTTCAACTTGCATGTTAGTTGCACACTAGCTAGCTAGCCATATACTGTATAAAAAAACCTAGACACCTTGAACCAATCACCCTGGTAAAAGAGGTTATTCTAGTTGTGAAGTTAAAAATTTTATAAAGAATTTTTAAGATTTAATATATATAAATTTAGAAACACTTTGACCGATATATTTTATATATTTTTTTATATACATAATATAATTTTTCAACAACGGGTGTTCGATTGACCTCTATGCATTGATTTCATATGGTAAATAATCTTTATCTCCAATTTTAGTATTGCTGTTTTGAATTATCGAGAAAATAAAAACAGGTAGAAGCTTTTATAAAAGGCTTAAAAAAATTGACAAAAGTGAAAAAGTTGATGATCGAATGATAAAGATTCCTCACTTTTAATTTAATGTTATGAATTTGCGTCATCAACCGAATAAAAATATAAAAGCTCGTAGGAAGAGATAAAAAGTAAAAAAGGGAGACCATTTAAACTTAAAAGAAGGTAACTTTCTTTTAAAATAAATAAATTGTCCAATCCAACATTAATTTAAGCACTACTTAAGACTAATATTTGCAAACCATAAAGAATTTCTTAACATCAAAACCTCCTCCATTCCAAGCTAGGCTTATCAAACACAAGTGTGATTTAATTCTTATCATCCACTTACATTCACTATCAGAAAATATGAAATTAATTATAGAATTTATGAATAATCTCCAAATAATTAACTAAGATTAATATGAAATTTTTATTGTTCAACTATAAAATTTTGTCCGCTGCCTTTGCAGTGGATCATTTTTCAAAGAAAAACCTTTATATTAAAATTTTAATAGTAATTGCCTATCAACTTGGACCCACCCTGTCAAGAAAGGAAATAAAAACACCTAGTACTAGTTTATATTAAAAATTTAATAATATATATATATATATAACTAGCTAGGTCAATTTCAAATATTCTAATTAGGTCAAACCATGCATGTTACACATTTAAAAGTTGATGGTCTGTTTATTCAATGAAAAAGAATTAAGCTCACGCATAAAAAGTTTGCGTTGAGAATGTAATATATTATTTAATTAGTTAAAGTATGTAACATCTAATAATTTAAGTTTTTATATATTATGATCATACATTTCAACTTGTTAACAGATCGAGGAAGCAATATATAGATTTGATTAAAATATATCGGGACGGTGCCACCAAAAAGCAACAATATATTTCACATGTTTTATCATATGAAAAATGAATCAATTCCACAAATGCAAAGGTAATGTGTGTTAAGATATAATATAAATATATAATTAATGAAGTAATTAAAAGTGTGATTGTTTTAATAACTTAAATTTTTAGATGAAACAATCGTATGTACAGTTCAACATGTTATCAAAACAAACAAGAGATGTACCCAGGTTCAAAATCTCTCCGAAACCCAAAGAGCAAAAAAATGATAAATCCATATATTTGGTCAATGAAAAAGAATCAAGTTCACATATGAAAGAGGAGAAATAACATAATTAAGTGTATTTTTCTCTAATTAATAATTTAAATTTTAAATGGGATGATCATACACTTTAATATCACGAACTTCAAAAAATGATGGATTCTTGACAACGATGTCATACATCTGAAGTGATTTGAAATTTGTAAAGCTCTTAGGAAGTGAGATTAGATGTGCAGAATCATCTGATTTATGAAACTGCAGAAGATCCGACTTCATTGGGTTGTTGAATCGGGTCCACCCAAGTTCAATGAGTCTCCTCTCTAGTTCTTCATAGGAACTTATTATCTCATTCTCTGGTAGATACACCAACACTCGAGGGCGTGCCCCAGGTGCGGTGGCTGTACCCGTGCCTACAAAAATGAATATAGAATTTAGACTCAGTACATGTAGGAATGGCACGAAGGAAGAAGCTAGAAATGTAACCTATGACACGGATAAAGAATTAAGCATTTTGCCTTGATATCGAATTAAAGCTTATTTTGTTCTAATATCTTATTTATCACGATTAAAAATCAAAGGTTACCGAAAAGTATTTCACTAAAATCTCTCTCATGAAAAAATTTCACTATATAAGATTAAATTTAAATTTTTATCGATCTAGGTGTAGAAAAATATTGAATAATCATCTTTGTTTTACAATATATCTTAAATTTTATTAGTAAAAATTCTAGCTCAACATGTGATGGTCGAATATCCCCGAGAAAACCCTTAAACTGAAACAAAAGTATAAAAACATAATACCATAGAGAGAGATTCAATTCGCGTAGTCTCCATATCCTCAAGTTTATTTAAATCTTTAACGTCTCTCCCACCTCTATTTCACGACGAAATAACATAATATTACTTAATCAAATGAGTTAAACTTATAGTCGAGTACCTGGATATGTTGATTGTTTTAGCTCGAAGGACTCACGAGTAGGATTTTTTATCAAATGGGCAACCCCTTTCTTGTCAAATATCCATACACCCGACATAATTGGTTCAATTTAATTAATATTTCCAACTCCAAAACAATATATGAAGATGGAGAAATAAAATAAAATGTAGTATTACATACATATATACCTTAGCTAGAGAAATGAGCTAGATGAGTGTAAAGTTGATGAAATTGTAGCTTTCTTCTGGAGCAGTAGGTATATCTCACTGTGTAGGTTTGCTAGTACATCATGTGATCACTGAACCTTTTTTTGGGATACTAGTTCATTTACTTTCTACATGTTCTATTTTTATGTTACCATATCTGGTCGGATGGTACGAAAGATAAGGGATGATATCACGGGAATAAAATATATATATATGATTATTTTATTTTGTATTCAGTTAAGAATATTAATTTCGATATTAGTTATTTTATTATTTGTGTTTTAGTGATGAGATAAATTTGTCATATGTGCGGTGGGTGAAATCCATCGATATAGCTTCTTAAAATTGGTACCAACTTTCGCTTAGACAGTTCAAGTAAATTTTGGGCATTTTTTAAGTACATCAAGTAAGATTTCGCTATATTATTGTGACAATTTTTGCACACATTGTTTGTGCTACACTCATTCTAAGTTGTAAAGAACATTTTTATTTCGAGATTAGTTATTTTATCATTTGTATTACAGTGATGAGATAAATTTGCCATATGTATTATAGTGGGTGAAACCCATCGATAGCTTCTTAAATTGGTATCAACTTTCACTTAGACAGTTCAAGTACATTTTGTGAATTTTAAGCACATCAAGTAACGTTTCACTATATCGTTTTGACATTTTTTGCATATATTGTTTGTGCTGCACTTATTCTAAGCGCGTAAAGAATTTTTTTTAATATAGTTTTTCCCTTCTTTGTTCTTCATTTGTTATCCCTACCATCTACTCCACCTTCCACCATTAAATCTTGATGGAAAACTTTACAAATTATAGAAGGAATTTTTTCTTTTTTTTTTTTTTGAAGAAAAAAGCCATCACACCAATTTTAGGAAACTTTATAAAAACATGAAAGAAGAAAACACAAAAAACTTGAAGGAAAAAATAGAAAGATGATAGGATTTTTCTTCTAATTTTCAATTGAATTCCTAAGGACTATCAAAATTGACTTTTGACTTATGACAGTGAAAAGTCATAAGTTGAAAATTTTAAATTTTATGACTTTTAATTTATTTTTGTTGTTTTGATTTTAAAATAATTATTTATAACCACTTTTTAATTTTATTCAAATACTTCAAATTGTTTAAAAATGATTTTGACTTAAAATTATTTAAAATAAGTCTATCTAATCCAACACTAGTATATATATATATATATTTGAAATTGGTTTAGAGAACTGTAAATTAAAGTTTAAAATTAAAGAGAGAAAATTACTTACCAAATATCATGTCTAAAAGAATTTGAAAAGTGAATGATGGATTATTAGGATTGACTTTTGACTTATGAAGTCAAAAGTCACAAGTTGAAAATTTGGAATTTTATGACTTTGATTTATTTTTGTTATTTTGGTTTTAAAATAAGTGCTTACAAGCACTTTTTAATTTTACTCAAATATTTTAAAATTATTTAGAAACTATGTTGAATTAACAGTATTTAAAATAAGTCAATCCAAACGAAGATCAGTATATACAATTCAAATTGGTTTAGAGAATTGTAAATTAAAGTTTAATTTGTCAATAACTAAAGAGAAAAAATTTACTTACCAAATATCATGTCTAAAAAAAATTAAATAAGTGAATGGACAATGAGGGGTTATGAAGGGTCCATGTACCCAAGAAGAAATTACAAAAATCAGTTCAAGTTGGCATAATTGTCTTTATAAATTTGATGAAATCAACATATAGCTTTCATTTACTATATCTAAGTATATATCATTAAATATGACAACACTATAAAAATATGGACAATGTGGGAAGAAAGGGGAAAGGTTGAGGGGAGGGGAGGAGGTAACTTAGGTTAGGGTGTAAAAAATAGGTCATTTTTATTTATTTATTTTTATTGAAATAAGTTTTTTTTTTCCTTTTTCTACTTGTAATTTATATAAATTAGTATTTTACCCGCAAATACTATATGTCCATTTTTAATTAGTCATCATGTCATGTTGTAAGAACTACTACCCCACTACCCTGTATTTAGAATCTGGTTCCTAAAAATGCAAGAAGCAGAAATTAATAGAAAATTAACAAAACACGAATTTATCGTAAAAAAATTTCTTGCTCAATGGAGTAAAAAATTATGACCAGCAGAGTGTAGGCTTACTAATCTCTACTGACTTGTAAAAAGTCATGTTTCATATTGCAACTCAACAATCTAAGGGACTAACTACTTTTAGTGTCAGTTTAATACCTCAACTCAACAGTTCACTCAAATGGTTATAATTACTTTTAGTGTCAGTTTAATTAAGAGGGTTCAAAATTTGAAAAAGTAATAAACATATGAATTAGCAGAAGGAGCTTCGACATTTATTATATACACATAAATAAAAATTATTCCACCGTAAATAAATTTTCTATGAAGGATGTTCGAACGAACCCCCTAACAGTATGATGGCTCTGGCCTTGACTACTCTTTAAGAAGTCAAACTCACTTCTTGTTATAAACCTCATCCACACAATCTAGGTTTTTACAACTCAATAATAACCCTAGAATAATATCAATTACAATCTCAATAATGAATAGAAGCAATAACAACTCACTAAATACTCCTATTACCAGAACTAACTTTGACACCAAACTATCACCCGTAATTATATATCAAAGGTCTCAATCTAATTCACTGTAGCAAGAACCTAGTTCACAAGTCCATCAACCTAGTTTAAAAGTCAATCATCAAAACTAAAATACCATAATTAAGGGTGATTTGTAAGAATGGTCTGGGAGGTATGGGTGTGAGAAAATTGACTGAATCGATAAATCAACCAAAAAAGTATTGTGGTATTGGACTAATAAATTTAATTGATTTTGTAAGACAATGTATTGGATTGCCGATTAGGCTATTGATTTTATGATTTTTGATTAATGAATAAATTGATTACTCAATAAGATTATGTTAAAATTACTATTTTACTGCTAATTATATATCAATGATTTTTTTATCAATCCTATTTTCTTAAATTTTAATGTTATTTTCTATCACAGGCAACACAAATTAAACTAGCATCTCTATTGTGATACCTAATTTTCTCTTCTCGACACAAACTAGTATTACCTTCTTTTTACTCAACTAGTTTTTTGACATATGCAATGCACGTGATTGTAGATGATAAATTCACATTGAGAAAATAATAATCAAGAACGAAAATATTGCGAACAATTTGTAGTATTTGATTTCAAAATGCGAGTGTTACAATCTCTATAAATCATCTGATTTGCCTTTTCAAGTGTACATTCAAGGGCACTTAACCTTGATCTTGAATCTGAAATTCGTTCTTGAACTCGATCTTGAATTTGAATTTGTTCTTGATCTTGTTCTTCAAAACTTGAATTTGTTCTTGAATTTGATCTTTCAAGAGCTTTTAAGCTTGTTCTTGAACTTTAGTGCTTGAATGTTTGAATTCTTGAACTTTGTAGAGAAATTGGCGGCGTTTGATCCACGAGCTTTCTCTAGCTTTTTGTTAAAATTCTTCTCTCCCCTGAATTATGAAGACTTCTATTTATAGTCGTAGAATAGAGGAATTATAATAGAAAAGACTTCCCTTCGGCCAATCAGATTTAAGCAATATGACATGTTGGGCTTTAATGAAATGGACTTATCATTTTGACACATGACATGGTCCCATTGGCTTCTTTGTTTGACTTAGCGTGTCACATCATTTGACACGTGACACCAAGATGGGCCTCTTGGATGAAATAATATTGGGCTTATTAATTTGGACTCTTTTGTTGTCGCCCAAATCAATTAACATGAGTTTTGATTAAATCCTTATCTATTGGACTTAAATGATTAGTTCAATTATATTAATCCATAACATTTATTTGGACTAATATATTCATGAATTTAATATAATTCGAATCATTTTAAAAATTATATTTAATAAATTTTAAATAATTACAAATGTCCCCTGCTTCAAGTCTTGTCGGAATATTTTATCATTTGAAGACTAGATTTGAAGTATTAATTTAATATTATAATAATATTTATTATAATATTATAGAAAAGCATTGACATAATATTATAATCTTATTACTATAATATTATGTAGAAAAGAAAATTATTTCCAACTTTATCTTATTTAAGAAAGAAAAAAAAAGAAATTTGACCTTCTTTTCTTTCCTTTTTTTCCTTTCTTTCTTTCCTTCTTCTTTCCTTTTATTTTTCTTTTTACGTGGTCCTTGACCACTTTTTTTTTCTTCTTCTTTAACTTTTTTCTCCTTTCTTTCCTGTCTTTTTTCCTTCTTTTTTTTCTTTTTAATTCTTGAACAACACCCTATAAATAGGGGTGTAGTTCTTCATATTTTTTCAATTAAAAATTGAAGTCTAACCCCATGTGTCTTTGTTAAGGTATGACTTTCTTCTTCTTTTTTGTCCCTTTTTTTTCTTTTAGTAGGTCAAAGAAAGTGACGTTTGTGCTTTGTGAATTCTATAACACAAGAATTTGATATCAAAGTGTGATGGGATGTGTCCTATGTTCCTGCTTTGAGATCATCAATTTGATGCTTTACAATGTTCTAAATGTTTAAACATAGGAGACCAATAATGAGGCTTTACGTTGTTTTAAATGTTTATACATAGGGGACCAACAATGCGAGACTTTACGCTGTTCTAAATGTTTAAACATAAGGGACCAACAATACGAGACTTCACCAAGTTCCCAATATTTAAACATAAGGGGCTAACAATTCGAGCCGTTACAAAGTTCACAATGTTTAAACATAAAAGGCCGACAATCTGAGGGTCTACAAAGTTCGCCATGTTTAAACATAAGGGACCCCCAATACGAGGCTTTACAAAGTTTCCGATATTTAAACATAAGGGGTCAACAATTCGAGGCCTTACAAAGTTCGCAATGTTTAAACATAAGGGACCCCCAATGTGAGGCTTTACAAAGTTTTCAATATTTAAACATAAGGGAGCCCCAAGGCGAGGCTTTACAAAGTTTCAATGTTTAAACCTAAGAGGCCCACAATTCGAGGCCTTACAAAGTTCCCAATGTTTAAACACAAGGAATCTCCAACTCAAGGCTTTACAATATTTCAAATGCTTGTGAAGAGGTCATCTTAAGGTGCAAAGGGACAATTTTTGTCCACCTTAAACATGAAAATTTGGAGATCCTTTTAAGGATAAGCCCACCAAAAGGCCAGCTTAAGATACAAAGGGACAAATTTTGTCCACCTTAAGGTATGAAAATTTAGAGATCCTTTTAAGGATAAGCCCTCGAAAAGGCCAGCTTAAGGTGCAAAGGGACAAATTTTGTCCACCTTAAGGCATGAAAATTTAGAGAGATTCTTGTGGCATAATATGATGGATACTCGTCTTTGCCCTAAGAAATCCAATTTGATAGAATCTTCACGATGTAAAGAATAGTTACTCATTCTTGCCTTGAGAAAGGTAAATTTAAAGTTTAAGGCTTGAAGGGTTTTACTTTTCAGACTCGACAATTATAAATGCTTTAACACGTATGCTTGGAGGATTTGAACACTTCAACTTGCAAACTTGGAGAATTCAAAAACTTCAACTTGTATATTGGAGAATTTGAAGACTTTGATTTGCATACTTGGAGCATCAAAGACTTCAACTTACAAACTCAAAGAATTCAAAGACTTCAACTTGCAAACTCAAAGAATTTGAAGACTTTAACTTGTATACTTGAAGGATTTGAAGGCTTCAACTTGTAAACTCAAAGAGTTCAAAGGCTTCAACTTGTATACTTGATGAAATTGAAGACTTTGATTTACATGCTTGGAGAATCAAAGACTTCAACTTGCATACTTGAAGAATTTGAAGACTTTGATTTGCGTACTTAGAGAATCAAAGACGTCAACTTGCATACTTGGTTAATTTGAGAACCAACTCGTAGACTTCAACTTGTAAACTTGGGGAATTTGAAAACTTCAATTTGCAAACTTGACCAAATTTGAAAGCCTCAAGCATGCTATTGAGTGAGCTCACATTCCGTTGGGCTTTGCCCCCCATAAGGAATCAATTTGGGACATATAGTATTTTTAACACTCATGCAACTGAACTTAGAATATAACTTCAAGTGCTTATGCACTTCAATGAAGAGGATCAAGTCACAATGTAGTTCGGGGGGGAGTTTTTTTTTTTTTTGTCCTAGCTTTTGCCTAGGCTGCCTCTTTTGAGATTTTCAACCTAGCGAACATACTTTTTTTAGGGTGCTATACACAGTTTATACTCTTGCAGACCAGGAATATCATGCAGCTTCACACTCGTACTTTAAGGAGCATCATTTGCCTTAAGGATAGTACTTCTTAAGAAATTTTGCATTTATAGGACTGATCCTTATTCCATTTGCGTCAATGATCTTGTAAGCACCATTTTAGTATACTTCTTGTACCATATATGGTCCATCCCACTTTGAGTTAAATTTTCCCCTCGACTTACGTGAAGTGATAGTGGGCCTCTTTACTACAAGGACTTGGTCTCCAACTTGAAAACACCTCGAACGAACCTTTTTGTTAAAAGCACGAGATAAACGAGCTTGATAACATCAAGGTTTTGTTGGGCTTCCAATCTCTTTTCATCAAGTGATTCTAACTCAACAAGACGTAGTCGAGCATTTTCTTCTTCAGTGAGCCCTTCTTGGATAGCCAGTCTCAAGAAAGATATTTGAAACTCGAGTGGCAGGACTGCCTCAGTTCCAAAAGCAAGTGAGTATGGGGTTGCCTGAGTTGGTGTAAGGTATGTTGTCCTATATGCCCACAAGGCTTCTTCCATTCTTTCATGTCAGTCTCTCTTGTACTTAGAGACAAATTTCTTCAATAGATTGCACAAAGTTTTGTTGAATGCCTCAGCTAGACCATTGGCGGCAGCATTGTACATGGAAGACTTTCACTGCTTAAAGCCAAAGAGATCACAGATCTTATTCATCAACTTGTTATCAAATAGCTTGTCGTTGTCCGTTATTATGTATCATGGAATGCAATGTTTACTCAAATGAAGTTCGCGACATTCTCCTTCTTGACTTCTTTAAGAGCTACAGCTTTAGCCTATTTTGAGAACTAATTTGTCGTAGCCAAGATGTGTAAGTGCCCACCAGAAGATTTTGGTAGTGGTCCAACAACATCTAATCCCCAAGTATCAAATAGCCACGATGCAATAGTTGGGTGTAAAACTTCAGGTGGTTGATGTATGAAAGTAGCATGGAATTGGCAAGCCTTGCACCTTCGAGCATAGTCTAAGCAATCGTTCACCATAATTGGCCAATAATACCTTATTCTTTTTATGTGAAAGTGGAGTTTTGGTCCAGACTGATGTGACCTATTACTCTCGAATATGCCTCTTACAAGGCTTGGGCCGCTTCTTCCTCCCCCAAACATCGCAAGAGCATTCCCTCAAATGATGTCCTATACAATGTGTCCTTGTAGTAGAGAAAATGAGGTGCCCGACGTCGAATATCAGTCCTTCTCCTTGTATCTTCTGGGAGTATCTCGTAACACAAGTACTCGATTATAGCTTGACGCCAATCATCTTTATCAACCTTGGTCACCGCAATGAGATGCTCTACTTCATATTCATCTTTATTTGGTGGTACAACCCATTTTTAACAGACAGTAACTTGTGTCTACTCTGGGAGAGTTAAAGTGGAGGCTAGAGCAGCTAAGGCATCGACCGTTGTGTTTTCCTTCCTTGGCATATGTTGTAAAGTCATATCTCCGAGCCATCCTATCAACTTCTGGGCATAACAGAGATAGGGACGAAGTCCTAACTTTTTGACCTCATAGCTTCCCAAAAGTTGCTTGATCACCAATTGAGAGTCACCAAAGACTTGAACCTGTAAATTCTTCATGTCAACGACCATTTTGAGTCCAAGTATTAGCGCTTGATACTCTGCGACATTGTTGGAGCAACATTATTTCAATGTGAAGGAGAATAGTAAGACTTGTCCTTGTGAAGTGACATACTATGCCTGCACCAGCTCCTCCACGATGTGCAGCCCCATTAAAGTACATTTTCCAGTGAGGTTAAATCTCGATGGCTAACACATCTTTGTCGGGAAGCTCATCAGTCAATTCCCAATTATCTGGTATAGGATGGTCTACCAAAAAATTTGTTAATACTTGTCCTTTCACAGCCTTTTGAGGGATGTACACAATCTCAAATTGTTGGAACTGAATGTACCACCTTGCTAGTCGATCACTAAGGATTTTGACATACTAATTTGATGGGCTTTGCCCTGGAAATAAGATGGATGACGTGCGCTTGAAAATAGTGTTTCATTTTCTGAATTGAAAAGACTAGTGGCAAACACAACTTCTCGATTGATGAATAATTTAGCTCATTCGGTGTCATCATCTTGCTCAAGTAATAAAGGGAATTTTCTTTGCCTTCACTATTTTCTTGAGCTAGTAAGGCTCCCACGGGACTTTCTTGTGTCGCAATCTAAAGTATCAATGGCTTTCCAGGTATAGAGACCGCTAGAAGTGGAGATTTCACCAGATATACCTTTATACTTTCAAAGGCTTTGCTACATATTTGATTCCACTTGAAAGGGATCCCTTTCTTCATGAGATGGCTAAATGGTTGGCATCTTCCAACTAGATTCGAGATGAATCTCCTGAAGTAGTCTAACCTTCCCTGAAGGCTTTTTAACTCATAAATGTTTCGGGGCTCAGGCATCTTCAAAATTGCATCAACATTGGCTTGATTAATCTCAATCCCCCCGATGTCGCACAATAAAGCTAAGAAACTTCCCAGAAATAACCCCAAAGGCATATTTTAATGGATTCATCCTCAGTTGATACCTTCGAAGCAACTCAAACACCATTCTTAAGTCTTTCAAATGGTCACTCTTCCTTTTCGACTTTACTACCAAGTCATCAACATAACACTCAACGTTTTTGTGGAGTAAGTCATCAAATATATTTTGATATGTGGCACCAGTATTCTTTTAACCAAATGG
Organism: Solanum virginianum; assembly: GCA_000787875.1. Classification (NCBI taxonomy): domain Eukaryota; kingdom Viridiplantae; phylum Streptophyta; class Magnoliopsida; order Solanales; family Solanaceae; genus Solanum; species Solanum virginianum. The sequence continues at coordinate 24,707 of DF362954.1, forward strand.
CATTTCTTTGTAGCAATAAATATCTTTAAGTGCGCGGAATATTATGAGTTCTTCATCCTTCGGTGACATTCGAATTTGGTTATAGCCAGAAGAACCATCCATGAATGACATTGCCTCATATCTAGTCACAGCATCAATCATTAGCTCTGGAATGGAAAATGGGAACTCATTTTTAGGGCATGCATTATTGAGGTCTCTAAAATCAACACAAACTCCAATTCGGTCATTCTTCTTCCTCACGGGAACAATGCTAGAAATCCATGTAGGGTATTTAACTTCACGAATGAAGCCTGCCTCAATGAGTTTGTTAACTTCTTTCTCAATTAATGGAACTAAGTCTGGCCTAAAACATCTTTGAGCCTACTTGACAAAATGAGCATTTTGCTTGACTGCCAATTGATGGACTGATATTTTGGTTGAACTAAGTTTGGCCTAAAATGTCTTTGAGCCTACTTGATAGGACGAGCATCATGCTTGACTGCCAATTGATGGACTGCCATTTTGGGATTTAAGCCAGGCATCTCTTTATAGCTCCAAACAAAGACATCCCTATATTCTTTGAATATATTCATATAAGTCATTTCTTCATCAGGTTCTAGAAAAGAACATAAGTTGGTCTTGGTTCTTCATCGGTGCCAAGGTTAACTTCCTTTAGGAGATCTATTGTTGTCTTCACTTCTTCTTCAAATTCTAGTGGGGCCTCTCTAGCATCCTCCTCTTCCTGTGGATCATTATCATTAATAGATATATGATTTCACCGAACAATACCTCCTAACTCTTCATCAATCCTCATTTGACAAGAGGCATCATTCTCAATTTGAGTTGTAACATGATATGAGGAGCCTATGCTTTCTTCATCTTTCTCATGCTCTTTGGTATAAACCATAGTGTAAGCCCTCACTTTTAGCACCTCTTTATATGAAACCATGAGTTCCATCCATCGCTTTATCCTAGAAGGGATTACACTTTTGAAATCCTTTTGAATCATAGGTGAAACAAGTATCGTTACTTTTAGGCAACTTTACTAATGCTTGTTGTTTTTCTTTTTCAATGGGCCCAACCTTTTGAACATAGAAGTTCTCCTAGTAGGTTGTCCGATTCTATCAAAGACAGAAGGCCTTTTTATTAGAAGAAGCACACTCATATTCTACAGTAATGTAGTTATTGCTTACCCTTCTTATAGAGATGCTAAGGCATCGACCGTTGTGTTTTCCTT
>DF362953.1:6295-34811 GCA_000787875.1 Solanum virginianum
GTGAGATTGGTAGATTGCTTATGAAGTCTGGAATTCTGTCACTCTCTCTCTCTCAATCATAAAAGTGTCTTCTTTCTCCCATATCAGCAGATCCTCCTCCCATATCAGCAGATCCTTCTCCCATATCAGCAGATCCTTCTTATCTGTGAGATTGGTAAAGATTGCTTATGAAGTCTGGAATTCTGTCACTCTCTCTCAATCATAAAAGTGTCTTCTTAGGAAAAGGTTCCACCCCTATCCAGTCCACAATGTAGGCACTGTGGTTTTTTGTTGTTGGCATAAAATAAACAGTTCAGGGTGTATCTGTTTCATAGTAGAAGCACCATTCCATTTGTCTTCCCAGAAGGAGGTCTTCAACTCATTACCCACTTTCCCCTTTAGTATAGCACTGGCCATTGCTTCCTAATTGTCCTCCACACCATGCAAACTTCCAAAGCCACTTCATCATGAGGCTTTGCTTTGTTTTCTCAAGTTTCTGATCACCAGACTGCCTGATATCTTGTTCGCTGTCGGTTCCTCCCACTTGACTTAAGTGGAACTTCTTGTCTTCACTGCCTTGCCAAAGGAAATTCGTCCCAAAGACATACTGACTCTTCCAGTTAGGGAGTCTTGTTTCACACTTCTCCATTCCTCCATTTCAGAAGCTTTGGTAATGTTTTAAATTTTACCACATGTAATTGATAGTTTCCTTGGATTAATTGGAGATTTGGAGGCTCCATAACTGATCTTCAGTCACAGTAAACAATCTAACCAAGAGCGACAACAGTCATCTCTATCAAGAAATCTAGTTAGTTTGTAACCTTAAATCGTATGAATTTAGTCGCAGAAGATAGAAATAACTCTAAGAGCAATGAAAAGAGGACAATTGGTCTAGAAACTCAACACAAGAATATGGACTTTTTAAGATATTAACATGTATAGCTAGCGCTTCAAAAAATATTCTGACGCCACCTTTTGGTTCTTCCAACTATGGATGCCTTGGAAACATGCTTTTTATCTTAATAACCAAGTTTCGAGATTCTTCAGCCCTTATATAAACAAATATTTAAAGCCACGAATCGTACTTTTGGACCAAATAAGATTTTTATCCCAAAGTGCAAAAAAGTTTCCGGTGTATACTGAGATTCTTCAATGGCATTCCATTTCAGAACAGTAGGTGAAATTTCAATTGAAGTCAAAGTCTATATTATTACAATTTTATCCAATATGAAAACTAATTATTCAAGGATATTTTTGTCTACCAATATTATTCTTGCTTTTATAGTAATATATATAATGTCACACATCGTATTGGGGCAGAATGGACGAAATTGAGGCTTGCTTCTGGAGTATTGTGTGATAGGAAGATACCACCTAAACTTAAAGGTAAGTGTTAGTCAATCAAAAACTCACATGTTTAGAAGATTTGTATCAGAAATTCCTCGAGGATGTTAAGATGGATATGTGGACATATCAAGGGGGACAAGATTAGGAATGAGATCATTCGGGGGAAGTTAGGGGTGACCTCCGTGGCAGACAAAATGAGAAAAGCGAGACTACGATGGTTTAGGCATGTGCAGAGAAGAAATGTTGACACTCTTGTTAGGAGGTGCGAGAGGTTGGATTTAGGGGTTACGTGGAGCGGTAGAGGTAGACCGAGAAAGTATTGGGGGGAGGTGATTAGACAAGATAAGGCACAACTTCATATTACCGAGTACATGACCTTGGATAGAAAGGAGTGGAAGTCGCGTATTAGGATAGAAGGTTAGATGGCTAGTAGGGGGTAGGATGATGTCTGGCCTTGTGATATAGTAGGTTATTCGAGGTAGTCGTGTCTTTATATTTTGTGTTGTTATTGTCTATCATTCATTTTGTTACTTTTATTGTCTTTACAAATTATCATTTGCTTTCCATTCTAGTCGTTTGGTTTCTTATCTAGTATTTTTTGCATTTGGAGTGATATTTTTGAGATGAGGGTCTTTCGAAAATAACGTCTCTATCTCTATGAGGTAGTGGTAAGGTTTGCGTACATTTTACCCCACTTGTGGGATTTTACTGGGTATGTTGTTGTTGTATTAACTTACCTTATTGAAAAAAAGTTTTATTTAGAATCAAGGGGATATTATCTCAATTCATTCTCACTGTCTACATGTGATTGCTCCTGCTTCTTTCAGGCCGAGATACATGAGTTATTGGCATTAGTATATTATGATGGTCTTCAGAATGTAGTGCCAATCTATGACCAAAGATATGTTGTGCCATCCAAAGATTCAGCATGGATGATGTTCTGTCAAAACTCAATGCGACATTTTCAGAAGGCCTTCGCACACAAGTAAGTTTGTCTGTTAACTCCATTTCCCTTGATTATTTCATCATCCAAAATGTAACCTAGCATGCAATTTCAGAGAGGATTGGTCTCATGCATTTTATCTGGGAAAACTCTCCGAGAAGCTTGGATACTCACATGAGACGTCATTTTCATTCTATGCTAAAGCTATTGCTTTGAATCCGTCTGCTGCGGATTCATTCTATAGGATGCATGCTTCACGGTTGAAGTTACTGTGCACATGTAGGAAACAAGATGAGGAGGCCTTAAGGGTTGGTGCTTTACCTTTAACTCCTTTCTGTTTCCTCTTTTATTGAGATGGTTACACATGTAAGTGAGCTATGATATAAACATGTGTGTATTGATACTCATGAAGATAGCTAATTTAATTAGCTCTTCCCGTTTTTAATACCTAATCTATCCCAGTTGTATGTATAATTTTGAGAGACACACTACAAAGCCACATTTCAATATATATATGAATATATACATACATACATACATATATATATATATATACACACACACACACTTATAGCGCTAAGTTGCTTGGACTCTTTACTTTCGGTGCCACACCAATGTCAACACGACATAGGTATGGGATCCGTACCCAATCTTGTCAACCAATTTTTGATATTTTGACCATAATCTACGGAGAAATTTTGGACAAATTCAATTATTTCTGTAATCAAAACAAAAGCTAGGGTGAAAGTGATGAAAATGGAATACCTTGTATATAGAAATTTCTATGCCACCCCCTTTCCTTTTCTCTTTCCAGGATTTTCCTCTTGATCAATATTTTCTCCTCACGGTTTTCACATAATATCTCATAATTTAGGTTTATTAACTCTATTTTTAGCTGAATTCCTGCACCTGTATTCATACTTGGATCTGTATCCCCAAATTTTAAAATTTAGATCATAAAGGATCCTACCTCTAGGTCTGGACCCATTTCAGGCACCCGCACATGAGAAACTTAGTACAAGCCCAACAAAAATGGTTTCACTGGATTATTTTAAACTTGGTCCGCTTAGAGTTGAGGTTTGTATATTATATAATACTCTTCTCTGACCAGCAACCCATATAAGTTCATGACTTTCAGCAGCATATGGATTGTTTTCCTTTTTCCTTCACAGCTCAAAGAGTTGTCGAAATATAACTTGATCATTGCATCTGGGAGTGGGAGGACTTAGCATGTGTAAACTAATGGTTCTTCTGAAGACTTTTAGTCTGTATGCCCCTTCTCTGGCCAGACTTGGAAATAGTTGCCTTTTTCAAGTGTCATTTTCTATGTGTTAAGACTGTCATTGACTTAATTAGTGCCTGGATGCATTTTAGGTTGTTGCTGTGTACTGTTTCAATCAATCAACTCAGGATACTGTGATGGATATCCTCAGCAAGGATTGCCCATCAATTTCAGAATCGACGTGCTCTGAGGATAGAACTCCCAATGACTCTGTCAATGATGGGAAAGGGGATTCACATTTGGAAGGGGTGTGGCAGATGCTTTACAGTGATTGCCTTTCTGCTCTTGAAATCTGTGTGGAAGGGGACCTGAAACATTTTCATAAGGCTAGATACATGCTTGCTCAAGGCCTATATCGAAGAGGTGGCAATATGGATCTACAGAAGGCAAAGGATGAACTTTCCTTCTGCTTCAAGTCGTCTCGTTCTTCATTCACAATAAACATGTGGGAGATTGACAGTACAGTTAAGAAGGGAAGGTATGCATTCCCTTTTCTTATTTTTTTCTGTCCTGTCATTTTGGAACATCGAGGAACCACTATGACAACATTTTGTTTTTGATAAATCACTATGACAACATTTTCTGATTCCTTGTAGATTGTTCTGTTTATTTTGGGAAGGCCTGTCTTTTAATTGAATCAAAGTCTTGGGTGTTCAACATCACACAAAGACTCTTTCAGATTTTAAAATATGATGTAAAGAGATTGTCTTCACGTTTACATAGGTTTTTAGAAAGATCAACGCTGAGTTTCCAAAATATCCACCCAAGTATCTATAGTAAGATTTTTTTCCCACAAAAAGTTAAAATGGAAGAAAGAGAGCCTTGAATGTCCATACAAGTCTTTTTCTATTGCTCTTTTCTCACAAAACATCCAGATTGTGAGAAAATGAACCGAGCAAGAGAAGATTGAGAAAAAGTATTTCTTGATTATTCCCTTAAGCTAATGGGGGTTTAAATGTTCTAAGAAAGGAAAGAAATAAAATTGCAAATTACAGGAAATAATCAATCTAATTGATTTTGGTTTTTTCTTATAGATATGTACTAATTCACAGGGTCCTAACACTTCTCATGCTGGCACATTCAAATCGTATCTATTAAGTTTGCTATATATGTAACCTATAATAATGGTAAAGGACTTGCCGTATGTATCGCAAGCTGATCATTTGACTTCACACGCTTTATGACAATGTCTCTTGAGAATTGGGATTATCTTTACTCTTACGAAATAACTATCAATTTTTATGTGCTTGTTTCTATCATGAAACACTGGATTTGATCCAATGAAAAGTGCAACCTGATTATCACACACAAGTAAAATTTGGGCAATCTCTCCAAATTTTAATTATCTTAGCAGTTACTCGACTCAATGAGTTCACATGTAGCCACTTTATAGCATGATATTCTGCTTCTTCACTTGATCTTGCAATTACATTTTTTGTTGTCTTGCTTTTCCATGACACAAGATGCCCCCAACCATAATGCAATATCCGTAGATAGATCATATGTCTGCTTTATTTGCATTTGTATATCCAACAATATGCCCATGATGTAGAATTTTTTGTGAAGTACTCTTTTTCCTGGAGCATATTTTATGTATCGAAGGATACAAACAAAAGCATTCCAATAACGACCACTAGAGAAATCCAATTATTGACTTACGGCAGTCATTAGGAAAACAATGTCAAGGCAAGTCATGGTGTGGTAATTTAATTTGCCTATCAATCTCAAAATCTTCTAGGATCATTAATAGGGTATCCTTATTGTAGAAGGCTAATATTCGGATCCACAGAGTATCAATAAGCCTACAGTTTGTCATTCTTGTCTTCTGTACGAATTTCTAGAGCATACTTCCTCCTGTAATGAAAATGCCTGATTTGGATTGAGCAACATCAATAGTAAGAAGTACCTGAACCAATCAAGGTTCATGGTTCAAAATTACTGAAAAAAGATGATGCTTTAACTTGGAGTGATTTCATCTTCACCTGTTATAACTATATCATCAACGTAGACCATCAAATAAATGCACAAATGTGGAGCAGAGGACGATAAACTGCAGCATAATTAGCTTCACCATGAGTCGTACCAAATGCTTGGATAACCGTGTTAAATTTGTCAAACCACACTCAACGGGACTGCCTCAGGTCATAATGTGATTGTTGTAGCCTGCACACCATGTTACTGGACTTCTCCTAAATTCATGCTCTTGTTTGAAATTTACTTTTAGGTTTCACATGCAGTGATAAACTTATTTGAATAGTACATTTACGATTCAAGGTCCATGATAAGGCTCAATGGGCTTGGCCCATTTTTGGACAACCTTGAATTTCAAATCATTGTCAGATAGAGTCGTACTAACACCCACTGTCACGGATAATACAAATTGATTTGAATTGGCACTTCACTTTTTTTCCCGCCATCTTCTTCTATCAAGGTTATCCTGGGTGGTCTGAAAATGATGTAAAATTGGGTTTTCTAACCTGCAATGTCTCTCCATTTCTTCTGGAGATTGAAGTGGTTATCATTATTCTCTTTGATGGCTCCCAAGTTTTTGACAGGCTTTGTTGTCCTTAACATCTAGGTAACTATCGCTAAAAATCCTCTACTTGGTGGAACAGTTCCATATGACGTATCTCCTTTCTCTCGGACCCGTGCAACCTCTTTGAAACAACCATCATCAAGGGGCATGATTTACTTGTCTTTCCATGACTATCTACAAATGGGAAGTGGAAAAGCTTAGGGAAATCTTCTATGTTTGACACTTTAAGACAACAGATACTTCACATGTTCAACCTGCTCACTCTGAGAATGCTTCCACCAATGATGTGTTCAAGAAATACTTCTCATCCATAGCCTTTCCAAGCCACTAAAATATTGTTTCATTATGTAATCTTTTGCCAGTATCCAGTAATGGGAAAAGATGTCCATGACACTACATCCTAGTAGAATTTTGAAACCGCAACCATTTTGTAAGACCTATTACAGTTTTATTGACTGCAGTGACACTTCATATCGATGTACACCAGGCTTGAGACTTTGAGTTACATACAGTGTCAAGAGTTTGTATGTGATTTTCTTGCTGGAACTGAGTCAATTTATATGACCCTTCAAATGTATGTCACAATTTCTGCAAAATGTTGGGCTTGGTTGTTAGGAAATTAAGATTTCTCTAGAAACTCCTAGATTGTAGATATTTTGTAGTAGATAAGTCTTTTTCCCTAAAAATGAGTGGTGGTTAGTGAGCCACATATGTATATAGTCTGGTGAGTAAGAATTTGCAAAAGCTAGTCTTTTTGCGACTCTCAGGAATAGGTTATATCACTAGCAAGTAGGAGGTGAAAGATATGCCCCTATCAACACTTACGGAATGTGAAAGTCCATAAGAAAACTGACTGGAACTGAAGTTCAACTGAATATTGATGAAGACCTATGTTTGTGAGGGAAATGCGAGGTTTTTAGGTTGTTGTGGTTATCAAATGATTTTAGGTTGTCGTGGTTATCAAATGATATCGTGATGGCATGATTTTTATTACTTGCCCTGGGTGAACTTGGTAACAATGAGGGGCAAAGTCAATTATAATCATGTTCCTTGATAATTCTCTCTTAGGTCTATTACTTGGTCAGCTATGGAGTCACATTTCTTGCCTCATTAGATGATCATTTTTTTCTTCATATTGCAGGCGCAGAACCCAAGGTTGCTCAGGGAACAGAAGAGTCTTAGAAGTTAACTTGGCAGAAAGTTCTCGGAAATTCATTACTTGCATCCGCAAGTACATATTATTCTATATAAAACTGCTGGAGGAGACAGGAGACATCTGCACCCTTGATCGGGCTTATTTCTGTCTTAAGACAGATAAGAGGGTACGTCCATATGAACTGGCTACATACATTGTTCACAATGACTAGCAGCATCAATGATTAGCCTAATAGGAAAAAAACATATTGTTCTTTGTACACTATTCCTTATTGCATCAACCCTTTCTGAAGTTGCATCTATTAATAAGCCTCTTAGAGGGTGATTTTGAAAATTCACTGCTTTTTATTTGTAAGAAAGCATTTATAATAGCTAAATTTTGTGATAAAAATGTGCAGTTCTATTGTTTATAGGAAAGCATTTCTCAAGCCACATCTTAGAGCTCTAAAAGTTGGAATAGCAGTTTATTGCAAAGAGGGTTGTCTTACCATTTCTTTATCAAAAAAAAGAAAAAAAGTTGTCGTACCATTTATAATGCCATAAAACATAATGCAGGAAAAACATTAAAGCGCTTGGACGAACATTTATTTTTTGTTTGCATGTCATCAATTTAAACTTCATATTTTTATGATATTCAAATTAGACCCTCAATTCTTCAATTCTCTCATTGTTGCCTGTTTTGTTGGACACCGACATGAAACCTAAAGCTTTGCCCGTACTTTTAGATTTAATCAACTCATCCCACTCTTTTAAATTTGGTTATATCTCCATTTCTTATTTAATCAGAGCTCCCTCATCTAACGTGGATATATATATATGTCATCCAGTTCTCTTTATGTCTTGAAGATCTCATTCCGGTTGCCCTTGGACGATACTTAAAGGCATTAATTTCATCTATACATCAGACTGACCATAAGTCTTGTGTTGCTAGCAACACTAGTGAGCATTATCTGGAGAAAATGTTCTCTCTGTTCATGGAACAGGTCACCATGTGGTCTGATATTTGTTGCTTGCCAGAAATAAAGAGCTCTGAGTTGACAGAGAGTTGTTTATTTGGGTAAGTCCTTTGAAGTGACCCCAACTTTATGTGTGCTATACCAAGTTAATGTTTTTCTTTGGCCTCCAACTTTGCTTACATTGCAATTGGAAAAAAAAACTTGTATTCTGTCTCTATAGTAATGAGAAGAGGACTTATTTCCCACCTCCTCTGTAGTCTGAAACAATAATATAAGGAAAGGAATTAATTGCTCTTTTAAGAGCTATGTTCAGGGCAATTTCTTTTCTAGTGTGGTAAAAGGGATATTTTGTTTTATTTTTGTTTTGATGTAAAGAGACACTAGATAGAAGGATTTGTTTTGGATATTTATTGGCATACCCATATATTTGGATTAGCAAAGGAAAATTGTATTATTTTGTTCCTATGAATGTGTTGGTGCACAAATAGAAACTACCAGAAATAGGTTTAATTTGATAACAATCTGAATAGGATTAGCACTTGTATATGTGTAAGTTGGCTAGTTGCTCAATATTCTCATTACAAGTACATTTACTATTAAGATATTCATATATTTTTCATTTTTGAGGATGTACAAATTTTCAACTATATTCCAGGAGTCTCTCGTTTATTCACCCGAGTCCTAACTTTTGGATTGGGCTTTAAACAAAACAAATAATACCATGAGGATTTGTGTTATACAGTTTCAAATTCCTTAAAGCTATGAAGTCCACTGCTTGATTACAGTTAAAGCAGTTTGCTTATACATAAATCATTCTGATGTTCCTTGCAGATATCTTTGTCGATATATCCAGTCTTTAGAGCAAACTATCAAAGTTGAAACCCTTGAAGGAATAAATGAGAAGATACGCAAGCGTTTGAAGAACCCAAAGCTGTCAAGTAGTAACTGTGCAAAAGTTCATAAGCATGTTTCTGCTGCTTGGTGTCGATCACTTGTAATTAGCATGGGTTTAATAACGCCTTTGCATTCAAGACTCTCCAGCGAAGTGCAAGGTCCAGATTCACCAGCTAATGGATTAGAGAATTCACAACTGCTTTGTATTGATCTCCAACTGGATGAATTATGGACTTCATCTTTTGAAGACATGAATCATTTGAAGGATCTTGAGAGGAAGTGGAATCCCTCATTGTCTAAAATAAAAAATGTAATAGTAAAGAGAGCTGCAGATGAAGATCTGGAAACTGCTTCTATGTTGCTTAGGTCTTGCTATAATTTCTACAAGGACACATTTTGTGCATTGCTGCCATCAGGTATAAACCTTTATATGGTGCCATCTCAATTTGCTACAGAAACATATATCCAACCTGGGATAGATGCAGTCGACATACTTGATATGAACACTTCACGGAAGCTAATTTTGTGGGCCTACACACTTCTGCATGGACACTGCACAAGTGCTTCCGCTGCTATTAAGTATTGTGAAGAAAATTCCAAGGTATTTCATCCATCCTTGTCGAGTCCTTGTAACATTATTCTATTTTTTCTTTTAGCCTATCATACTAGTTCAGGATGCTTTTTGTTTGGCTTTTAAGAGCATGTAGAATTTGAATACAATATAGATGGTCATTTCTCTACTACTGATGAATTTGCATGCTGCTTTCCTTGCAGTCAAGGATAAAAAAGGGAAGTGGAAGCTTGTTTCCTTCAAGTGCAAATGCATCTCCTTCCACAACTTTCAACATAGGTGATCAACTAGTTTCGTCATCTTTGTCAACATTAGAAGGGGATGCATCTTTTTTTCTTCTCATAGCTGATTCTTAACTGTGTTGTAGGTGGAGGAAAAGATGGGATGAGTAAAAGCTCTGAACCAGATGGTTCCCCATTATCAACTCCGGGCAATGCACCATATTCTGAGACAGACGGATCACAAAAAGATACCCCTCCCAGTTTGCCAGAAACTGAGAAGGCAACTGCCTCTTTCTCCAAAATGGATGCATTGTCAACATCTCTGCCTGAAGGAGAGAGCACAACTTCTCCAAATGTTGTAACTGCTGATCAGGGACAAAAGGTTTTATTGGCTGCTCTGCGTTTATACCATGACAATCCTGCTGTTGAAGTCGAGAAAGTGGATACACAACCTGGAAACATTTGATGTTGTACATTATATTTTAGCCAATCTGTCTGTTTATTGTTGTATGTAAGCAATTCCTTCTTTTCTTGGGGAGTTAATTTTTTTTTTTTCCTGCTGTTTTGTTAGTGTTAAACTGGGGTTCTTACGCAAATTTACAATTCAAATGCACAATTTACTCCCTCCATAGCCCTATAATTAATTATTTACCCATGGACCAGTCTATATATTTTGCGTTGAATTCAAGAAGCAAAATATCTTTCAATGGTTTTTTTTTTTTTTTTTTTTACATTCTTCCCAAGTTATTGCTGAACTCTATTTTTTCGTAATCCATTTTTTAAAATCTATACAACGTGAGGTAATATATATAGCACATGTACACACATTATACAATATATATGCGTGTATAAATAATTTATCCACACTATTATACACCAAAATCAAGGGTGAACTAGGATTTCCTCATCAATTTTCCACTTTGACACCATATCAACCTTGCTCATTTACGCTTTTGTTGATGCTGTTTCACACTTCAAAAATCATCCATTAGTTTTCCTAGAAAAAAAAAATTGACAGGGAAACATTGAATAAAAACAGAGTTTCATTTTATAGTTTTTTGCGTGAAATATAACCAATGAAAAAGCATTGGTTTTCTTTTTGAAAAAAATCATTATTTTTAAAAAAAAAATAAAAAATTCTTCTATTGAAAATGAATTCTTTTCACCCATAGAGAAGCCGAACGAAAAATTAGTTTGCGAATATTTGAGTTAAATCCAGATTACATGGTAGAGCAAGGAAATGTAGTCTTATGATAACAAATTAAATACAATTACACGATAAAAAATTGTCACTTTTCTAACAAATACAAACCAAGCGGCAAATAAATAAATACCACAGGCTGTGAAAAATGGCATGTACAATACAACTACTACAATCCAGATGGGGAACAATGTTGTCACTGCAACCTGGACTATTGTATTATTTGCAGCAAAATATATTTACAGTATGGTGTCGACACGTTCACTACCAAAAATGGACTCCCAAAATTGTGTTGCATGGACACATGAACATAGACTGAACAATGGAGTGTAGTATCAAAACCCTCTTTGGATGCTCTTGCAGAGAACACCAGAAGGAAAAACTTGGAACTTAGCCAATCAGTTAAAAGCTGATATTTTTTGCATTTCTCACCAGTTCTGCAACTGTGAAGTGATACTTTTCACTACAGGATGATATTCAGTATGCAGGTACCTCTTTGCTTTCTCTGAACCAGGCTGTTCAAGCCACTCGCTGTATAGGCCCTTTATGATGGGATTGTTCAAAGGATCAGCAACCACAACCTGAAACATTAACAGAGAGCATTTGGAGGAACTTCAGTTTCATAAGATCAGAAAGTCTAAATGCAAGGAAAACAAGATAGCCCACGTCAATGAAGGCTTTGTAACTTCTAAAGAGGAGACCATTTTCGTTCATTTGAATCTGCTTCAGAGATGAATGGAGAATACAAATCAGAACAAAAGTGTCCATTTGAGCGAGTTCATCTCTGACTACTAGAGGGTAGTCAGAGATGAATCTCCCAAGCTCTGCAATTCAAGTTACACATTGTGGCATTTCGCTGACATGCCACAAATTATAAGCAAAGCCTTCAAGCTGGAGATAAAATCACTAGTCCAAGATGGTTATATAATGACAAACTCTGTCAAACAAGTGACTTACATTTTCTACATAAGCCGTCTCCAACAGCTGAATAAACTCTTTAGCCGACTGCCCAGACTGTGGCTTTAATTGTCCACCACCATTTAAGCATCCTATAATCATGAGGGAGGCAATTAAAGACAAACAAACTGTTAAATTGATGCAAGCAGGCTAGGAGCTTCTTCTTTTTTTCCTGAGAATTAACGCTCGGAGCTATTATTATTCACAAGAAAGGAAAGATCCAGCACGTCAACCTGAAGGGCATGCCATGATCTCCAAGAAATGGTAGTCACACTTCCCCATTTTCAATTTCCTGACAACATTCTGCAGGTTCCGGAAACCATAGCATAATGCAAATTTCAGGACAGATTTATCATTCACCTGCATAATGCAAAAGACATCTTGTCAGTGTTTGTCAATGGGCCACTACTCTTTTGTGGCAATTGCTACAAACTTAGAGCTGTTTGGCCATGAGAATTATCCCTTTTTTTTTTCAGAAATCTTCTCACTTTCTTTTGAAAAGCAGCACATGGCCATTCAAATTCCAAATACAACTCCAAAACACCGTTTTCAGTTTCAGTTTTGGACTGTTGCATTTATTTTTCCTTATTCTAGAGGGGGGTTTTCAACTATTCTCAACAAGGACTTGAGCAAATTTTGAAGATTCAATCACGAGTTGGAATCATTCATCTTATATTTCATTCATCGTCTTAAGTTGCCTGATCATTCACCGTCTATTGCTTTTTCATTCATTTGAAGCATGAGTAGCTAAAGTCTCAGCTAAGGTCGTACATCCAAATGGTTTGCAAGTTAATGGGTTATTAGTTGTTGGTCATTAATTGCTTGGATTATGATTATCCAATCAATCCCATGCCTTATTAGTCAACTTAATGGTGTTCAAAATGAGGTTAAGACCCTAATTATCTTAGTTCTGACTTGGGAAGGTGGAACAAGGACTAGGTAAGAATTAATTAGCAAGGAATTGGATTTATAAGGAATTACATAACCCAATTAACAGAATCAAGCTAGGAATAGCTAGATTCTAACTTGGGTGTTTATCAATTAAAACTTAAACCATTCCATTCCAGTAGGTTCCAGTGAAATTAATTGGGGCAGGGCCATTATTATTATGAGAGTGTCAACAATAAATTATAATTGAATGATAATCAATAAGCCAAGCGATTCGACCAGATAAGTACTTCCCATTAGCTAAAGGAAATCAACTAGGGGTTATAACCCTAGTACCTATATCACGTGATTTAAACTCTTGTTAGTTATTTGTTTGCTTTCAGTTCTATTGCTATTTCTAATTAAATTCAAAATCCAAACAAATGTTGCAAGTCCAATTGAAGATCTTTCTGACTAAAGTAATCAACCGAACAACTCATATTCCTTATGGGATTTGCTTGGACTCTCATCCAACTACATTTGCATTCAAGTGCATAGCCTATTTAAGACTAGATTGGACTACACCATCTAGCACCAAGTACAAGAAACTTTGACACAAGTCATCAAATTTGCAGCTCCACAAATGACCAAACACCAAATCATATCTTTGTTAACGGAGAAAACTCTTAAATTATGGATGCAATTGTCTACATCACAAGAAGATATTGCAGTGTTGGCCTAGAGGCACTTGGATTAGTAAAACATTATAGCCGCATGTTAACAACATTCTATAAAATAATGCTCCTAGGAGAATGATGACACACTTACTTCTAGGCTCACTTCTTGGAAATCAGAGTTCCTTATAGTCTTGAATGCTATAGGGCCTTTAACATCTTGACCTAAGAGTACTTTTGCAACATGACGATAAATGGTCTCCACATATCCTCCAGAGCTTCCATGAACCCCATAAAGATGGTCCTCCTCATCGACATTTGTAAACCTTTAAAATACATATAAGCACTCAATTGTAAGGATTTGCATCAAGAGATGAGAATATCAATGCAAGAAATGTAGAAGTGCTTACAATTTATCTAGGGGGGCCTCTTCCAAGGATTGAAAATCAACTGCTTTTAACTACATCAAAGAGGAGAGAGATTCACTATGCGTAAACAACAACGAGCGTCGAAACGGTGAATGTGAAACCAAAATATTGAAGAGGAGAATAATTGCAATTCCAAATGCAAGCTCTCTCACATTACTGCTCTGGGGGAATTGAATACTGAGGAGCAGAGATCTCTCTTACCCGTATCAAGTCCAAAACCTCTCCTGTTGTCAAAACTGAATCAACCTCTGTAATTTTTTCACTATCTGTATCCACTTGAAACACAAAATCCTCACGAGCAGCCTCTAGCTTCTTGTCATAACATGGCATTACAGTGACATGGTATATATCCTCTGGTCTGTTGAAAAAAAGCTAAGCTCTATCAAGCACCAATCGACTGTGATCAGCTCCAAAAACTAACAGCTTGATTTTAGGAACATTTTTAAACCTTTTTACTTTTCACCAACATGTAACATCACACATGCTGAAATATCAAACGGCCAGCATGGATTTGCTCTAATTTTTTTCCCAGTAGGATGCACAAAACGAATGGGAAGCACAACAGAAAGATAAACATCATTGCTTAGGGCATATTTGCAATATAACAACCTACGCATAATGCTTGCAATAGCCCAACAACAAAAGCAGTTTACATTACAGTTTACAGCTAATGCTTGATGCTTGAAAGATGAGATGGCAATAAGCTACCTTACACTTAGCTTTTGGCATATAAAATTCTTGATGACTGCTCCAATAGTTTGTTGGGGGCTCTTGACAGAAGAGATGTATGGAAGAATGTAAGAACCAAGGGTCTTCTCAGCATAACATATCCAACCTTGATTTCAACACCAACACCAATAGAGTTAGAACATATCATTGAACACCAAGTAAGAAATTGAGAAAAACACCAAAGTAAATGAAGCCATTACCTGGACATGCGGAAGAAATCATAGGTAGAGGTGACTTCGACTCCCCACTACTTGTACATTGAGATTGTTCATATCGCACCATAAACTCGTTACAAGATTCTATTAGGGTCAAGTCTCTACTGCAGCTTGTATCAAATATAGCTTTCACGCCCAGAGACTTAAAAAGTGTTGTGAGCTTCCTGAAGACCTGACATAAGTACAAGCTCATCATTTTCAAACATATGCAAATGCTTTGCAATACATCTTTTTTTTCAACTTTACCGAAAGTCGGGAAAACAAACGCCGTTGACTACCCCACCCGCACCCCCAAAAAGTTATATGTTGTTCAAGAGAAAAACGATGGAAGTAATAGTTACATCACTCATATCAGGTGAGAAGATATATGCAGACAGCAAACTATAAATATGAAAATACCCACACCAAACCAACCTGAAGTGAAGAAAGTCCATAATGAACAGCGAGAGAGGCCCTAGACTGGGGGGAGAGAGAGACAATAACCGTCCTTCCCTTTTCCAAATTGGAAAGGAACTCATCTAAGCTCTGCTTCTCAAGCATGACTGTTTCTGCTGACGTAATGCACCCACTGCAATCAGTGAACTAACTTATATATATATTTATATATATATTATAGGTCTTTGCTTTTAATTGCCCAAGCAACAAAATTCAAATACAAAGTAAAACTAAATAAAATTAATAATCTATCATGTAACATTTTTATGAGTAACTTACAGGAGCTGGACTGACAGCAAACAAGCACCAGCGCTTGAATCTTCGCATATAAACATTACCCACAGTTACTTATTACCAAAACAATGAAAAGATTCAAGTTATTTGAATCGTCATAGTCGATTCATAGCTAGGGCTAATGTTGTTAAAGAGTTACTTAAAGCGTGTTTAAACCCCGACGATTGGTGAAGCCAAGTTGTGCACTTCGTCTCACATATTTCTTTAGTGTAGGCATCAAGGTACTAAGGCTTATGCATTTTCACAGAGACTTTTAGTAGCACAACACTAGTTAATAAATATAGTTAATACAATGATAACTTAGTTGTTAAGAAACGATATGGTTGAAATTAAGTAATTAAGAAATTAGAAGTATATATATATATATATATATATATATATATATATATATATATAGATATACAGAGCTTAAGGCATTAGTAATTTGTCAATTCAATATACAAGAAAGTTCAATTCAGCAGTACACTGCTACTCACTTTCTTTATTGAGAAAATGCTATGGCTATCAACGATCTTTATTACAAGTAGCACTAGAAAAGCAAATAGGGAGTACAATATGGAACTCCTTTAATTTTTGTAAATAAACTTCCACAACGGAAGAGATTGTAACTATTATATTCTTTCTTAATCGAGCATAGAGAACCAAGGACTGGCAGGAAGATAGGCTAGGCGGAGTAGTGGCTCTGGAGCGGTTCTTCGACTGGATCAATGCATGTATGAGCCCTAAAAAAAATCCCAAAGGTCTAGTCTAGGAAAAACCCAGATTCTGGTGGGTTAGTTTTTTGGTAGGAAAGGCGGTCATAAGAAGAAATGCCTACCAAGGAATAGCTTAGTCTACTAACTTCAACAATCTATTCAAATATTTAAAATAGACTTTGGACTTGATTGACATGATTTTAACTGCATTAGATTAATTATCGGCTTAAACTCCTTCGTCCACATAATTATTGTTGGTGTTTATAGTTATATTCTTGCATTACGTTCCCATTTTTTATATTTTACTCATTGGCGCTTTTCTTCGGTAGCTTTAGTTTCGTTTTTTTCACTTAAAGCTCCAATAGACTTTGGTGCTTTTATTAATTTATTTTGACACCTCTACTCATTAGCTTGAATATGGTATTGGAAATGATGCATGTTTGGCTGCTCTACTATTGATGCCTTATGTTAATAAAACTCAATGTGGTACAGGTATTAGTTTTACTGTACTAGAGATTATATGACTGACAAAAATGACCTTGAACTGTTACATGGTTTTGTTGATCATCTCCTACTTATTATATCCTGTGCTTCTAGTGATGTTTTTGATAAGCATAATGCCATACTTTTTTTAGCATTCAGAATTTTAATATCCTTTGATATACATTAGTTATTCATTTTATGTAATCCTTATAACTGTTTTCATTGACATGTGATGAAAGCTCCTGCTATGGTTATCCTAAGTTTACTGAAGCCTTTTCTTTCCCTCAAAATCATGCTCGTATACAACATAAATTAGTAGTAACTGAAAATACAGAGTGATTGAGTATTTGAAAGAAGAGAAAAGTGATAATACCTGCAAGCCAAACAATCTTTGAGAGAAATTTTGACAGGGTCTTTTTGTCCTGGTTTGGTCAAAGCTGCAGCTTTTCCCACATTCTGTTCATCGACCAAGAAAAGCATTAACAAGATTAATGTTGCGCAAAATACATAATTAACAAAAATAAGAAAATAAAACCCTAACCTGGGCAAGCATTAATAAGATGACTGTTGCGCAAAATACATAAGTAACAAAAATAAGAAATTACATTACAATAAAACCCTAACCTGGGATTTGTTGATTGTATTAGAATTAGCTTTTAGGGAAACTACACAACCCTGGGAAGGAGCTATGTAATCATTCAAATCCCCAATTCTGAGTGTGGCAGAGAATTTGTCCGACATCACCTTGATGAAATGAAGAACACTTGCAAGATTTCTTTATTATATTAATAAATAAAATTGTCAAGCTCCTCCTTAAAATTGTCCAACAAAGTTAGTGTTAGAAGTCATGCACCACATAAATACAAATAATCAAATAAAATAAAATAAATGTAAATGTTGGGCATCAAAAATTTCAGCACAACACTATTTCAATGTCATAATATAAACTTCTCAAAGTTTTGAGTTAGATTTTACTAATCTAACTCAGTTACATGTTTTCCATTGACAATTTTTATTGTTTATATTCTAACTTCATAATGTCTGCGTATATTCTACTTCCGGACCTCATTTGTAGGACTACACTTAGTATGTTATAAGTATTCAATTTATATATGAGGCCTCTCTATGAAGTTTGGCTTTGAGACTCCAAACTTATTGAGACGATCCTGGACACAACCTTTTAAATGATTGTGTCTCTTTTCTATTATTAATAAATAAATAAATTTAACAAATATATATTATTTAAATATTAACATACTAAGTGTAGCAATAGCTATGAGAACTAGCCTATATCGGCCATCAAAAACAAATATTGTCACCATAAAGAAAAAAGATCACAGGAGTCATATATATAAAGTCTCGTGCATGCATGCTGTTAAGAGATGTCGAATAACAACCTTCAGAGCAACTTATTTTTCACTATCACTTTCAACTGAGAAAGCAAGGAAGTCAATACTGAATAACTTAGATTAAGGAACAAAGCAGGAATACAAGACTTGAGCTCTCAATTTCATCTACGTAATAGATTACATTTGCATGGATGGTTAAGAATATTGATCACCCCCAAGAACATGAGGATAATGTTAATTGTAAAAATAGCTTTTTAAAGAAAAAAAATTGATTCGCGGATTTTGGGGGTTTAATTCAACCCGAAGATGCAAGGAAGTAGAGTCCAATTGGACTCAGGGACGAGTTCACACGAAACAAAAAGGGAACAAAGATTAGGAACCTTATATATGAAATATAATTTCGGCACTTAGTCAAGAATTTATGTTGAACAATCAAGACACCCACCCAACTCCAAAAAAAGACAATTATCCATCAAGCATTAACAGTAAACAATGAGAAATAGGAATAAACACATACATGAAGAGAGAGAGAATTTTCAAAGCAAGAATTGGCCCAATGAAAATTAGTTTCCCAACAACACATAAATGGGAATCAGCAAAGGAAGCATGAGAGGAAAACTATAATCACAAGAGATTTTGTCTCAAAAAAAAAGAGATGAACAGAGGGCCGAGCATAATTCTCGTACCAAAAACGAACAGCTGAAACATAATGCTATTAATCCAGATTTTAACATCAATTCACGAATGAATGACAATAGGCTAATCCAAGCATTTTGGACTAAACACATATGAGACAATCTGCACATTATAACTTGAAAGCCGAACACTGAACAAAGACCAATTTCACAGGAAGACAAGTGTAATTAACTAACACATGAATTATAAAATGCTATCCAAACTTAACTGAGATTAGAATGTGTGACTTGAAAACGAACAGATAGATGGGCCCCTATGCTCCATTACGAAAACATCCCGATCTAACCAAAGAGTATTGCAACAGTATCATAACAGCAAGACTAAAAGAGCACAGGCAGCAGCTAAGAGAACATAAACTTGAGTTCTAGGTCCAAAGTTAACACGCAATCAAGAATGAGACTTTGAAACGAAATAAATGCATTATAACGAACTGAAACAGGATCATTTTGGTTATAAACATGAAGATACTCAAATGAGTAAACCAAATGGTCAACATAGGCGTTTAACACTAAATGAACATCCAATCTTCATAACTGGACACTAAACAAATAACCGGAACTTTAAGACCTAGCATGGTATTTAAGGAGATGAACCTATTTCATACAACCAGCATGAACAAAGATTAAAAGACCCATTTAAGACCTCACATAGTGATTGAAACATCAACCCATATCATTAGAATCAGTTGCAATAACAAAATTACAGCAAGATGGCTTGTTTCGACATTCAAACATGTGAATCCACATGACCCTGTTCTTGGAAGACAACCCAGAAACCTAAGCGTCTAACCAATCAAACAAAACGTGTAAAGCTGCATAAAGGTAACGATGAAGGTTCAAAGTGACCTCAAAGCTCACAACAAAAGAGAAAAGATAGGGAGAATCGACATGAATCTGGGGCTCAAAAACATACATACGAAAGAAGGGATTCACAACCTGTCAACTATAACATTTTATGAACAATAACTCCCCAAAACGAGCTGAGATTGAGGCTGAGAAAGTATTAAAAATCATGTTTTTAACATCCAAACAGAATCTGTTTTTTAAAAGCCATATGACAAACAAGGCAAACCAAAATAAACAAATATGAGCTCATCATATCACTTCATGCTATTTTGCCTTTTCAGAAGCCAACGAAACAGAGAAAACGAAACAATATAAGATCCCCAAGCCACTGAGACGTAACTATCAGCATATTCCATGAAAAAAACTAAACTAAAGCACCACTTACAGAGACAAGAAACGAGAAGAAGGGACGAAGTTAAGAAAAGGTTTTTACCTTTTGGGGGGCAGCGAGCTGAGATGACAGCCTAGAAGCGAACTCTCACCACAAAAACGAAGACCTTCGATGAGCTTCTTGACTGGAAATTAGAAACTTTTGGCTTCACAGTTAGCTTCTTGGAAAATTAGCTTTCTCTTCAATGGAAATT
This sequence comes from Solanum virginianum, assembly GCA_000787875.1. NCBI lineage: Eukaryota > Viridiplantae > Streptophyta > Magnoliopsida > Solanales > Solanaceae > Solanum > Solanum virginianum. The sequence goes on from DF362953.1 coordinate 26,632, forward strand.
GAGCCTCTGTTTTAGATGAAGAACCCCCCTTAAATCAGTGAAGGAAAAGAGGATTTTATAGCAGAAAAAGGGTTTGAATTTCAAAAATCGAACCTTGCGGAGAGACGTTTGCCGGGTTGTAACGTTGCTTTTGCTGCTCGTAGAAGCTTTTTCTGGACGTCGCTAAGTTTTTGATGTTTGGAGGAAGAAGACGCGTGGATTGGGGCACGTGTGGAGAAAAGAGGGGCGCGTGTGAATGATGGTGTATAGGGCGGCTCATTGTATAAGGTTTGGGGCGGGTTTTGGGGTTAATTGGGCTGAAATGGATCCAATTGAGTCTGAAAAAGAGGTTAAGAGGGGTGGGGAATGGAAATTCAAATTAGCCCACTAGAAATTGTAATTAATCAATTTAATTACGAGTTCTTTAGTATTAATAACATGAAATAATCAATTTAATTACGAAAGAACTACTTCTAAAATGAAAATGATAAAAAACGATCTATTTCAGAAATTCTTGAAAAAAATTATAAAAATATAATAACCAAATACGTAACACTTAACACTTGAAACAAATGTATTATATATAGTATATGTAATATATAATCATAATTAAAAGTAAAAGCTTTAAACCTTAAAAATCACTTAAAAAATATTTTTTGTATTTTCGAAAGATAATTATTTTAAATTATTAAAAATTAAAAAGCTCAATAATTTATTTATATTATGGAGGATAAAAATTGAATGTCAACAGATAAGATCGGAGTTTGGGGAAACAAAATAAAAAATTTTTGATCAAAAGTTAAAGAAGAAGAGCTTGTTGAGAATAAATTCAGGAACAAGACTAAATTTGAATTTTTCAACTAGTTTATACACAATTTATTTTTTATTGGGACGCGCCACCACAAAGACGCATGTCTTTCAATAGTCTAACCACATATCTAGTACTCTAACTAAAATTATTTTCTTTTTTTATTTTAACAAGGAAAAGGATCAAAATATCCATGTACTATCAGAAAGGATAAAAAATATCCCCATTTATATTTTGAATCGTTTATGCTATTATATTATCAGAAAAGGATCAAAAATGTCCTATTTTAAATGGCATAACGAAAAGTGTCAAAAATGCGTTGTCAATGATATTTTGGTCTAAAAATATCTTATTGTTGAAAAATGGGTCAAAAATGTCCTTCTTTAAATGATGAATATATATATATATCAATATTGGGGCACGTAAAAAATAATAAAATATACATAACAGTTTAACCAACCAAAGGAATTTTTTACATATATAAGTGCAAGCCAAGTGGAGATGGTAATTATTAAACAAAATAATACAATAATAGCAATCCTATTAGAAATCAACAATAAGTTAGATAAAATCCTAAGAGGAAAAGAAAAGGAACTGGTAATTATTAAACAAAATAATACAATAATAGCAATCCTATTAGAAATCAACAATAAGTTAGATAAAATTCTAAGAGGAAAAGAAAAGGAACCACCTAAACAATCTAAGATTAGAAGAAATAATCACAAAACTAAACAAAATAGAAATTACACCAAAAAAAGAAAGACTAAAAATAACTAGAAAACCACAAAAATGGACTTTCTTTCAAATAGGGGAAGAGGAAACCAGAGACAACAAAGAAGAAAGACCCAGACCAAGCTACTCAAAAAATCAAATAGGGAATAACCTAATAACCAGAATATTTTCTAGAAAAGACTAGAAGAGAAGATAATAATCAACTTAGTGAAATCATAGATATAGACAAAGACCTACAAATATTTAAACAAAACCAGTTAAAATTATTAGACCCCAAAGTTTTATACAATTCAAAATACTTCTCAAAAAATAATGTACTCTATAGACATTATAGAGAAGAACAAATATCTGCGTTAGGAGACAATATAATACAACTAAATTTAATAAATCCAGAATCTCCAAAGAATATAAAAAAAACACCTATGACACTAATACACATGAGACTAATAGTACTAGGAATAAAAGGATTAGCAAGAAAAAACTTAGGATCAAAGGTACTAGCAGTAATATACGACGATAGATGGTCAGATCTTAAAAAATCAATTATAGGATTAACAGAAATAGACATGACAAATAACGGAGGAATAGGCTATATTAGCCCAGACTTCCTTATAAATTTAAATGAATTTGGAAACCACATAAAAATAGGAATACAAACTAAAGGATATGAAGAAATGGATAGTGGAAAAAACCTATTAATATGCATAGGATTTATAGGAAAAATGGCATTAAATAGTAATACTAGATTCAAACTTAAAATAGATGATGTAGTAGAATTAATGGGAAATAAAGGAATAAGATTAATAAAACCAATAAAAATAGATCCAGAAGAATATGCAGGATTAGAATGGAATTTAGATAAGTTTAATAAACCTAAAGCATATACACCAGAGACTCATTTAATGTATAAAAATAGGAAAGGAGAAACTTCCATAAGATTTACAGATTATAATTACACAAGACAAACCAAGAAAAGAAGATAGAAGAAACAGAAACAACAACAGAAAAAGAATTTATGAATATAGAGATAATAGAAGATGGATATGCAGTAGATGAAGTAATAGAACAGGCAAAAAGATTATATAATGAACAAAAATATATAATTTTTAGATGTAAAGATTGTCATACTAGAGATATGAGTTTAGAAATGGTTATAATACATTTGAAAGAATGTATAGAAAAAACAGATAATTTAGGATATAGGACTAACCAACCTATGTTGTACTAGTATAAAAAGAAGCACAATTAGAGAAACTATATCTATAGAAAGCCAAAAAGAATTAATGGAATCCACTAGCTCCACACCATTCCAAAGAACAACACAACAACATACAATAGATACAAGTACAGGAAATGTACCTAGAAGAAGAATTTTTAGAACACATCCCGAAGAAGAAATAAGACCAGAAAATATAAAACCAATAGGAAGAAAGATGCCTATAGAAGAACCAATTAGACTACAAGAAGGAGGAAGTAAAGGAAAAATATTAAATGTAGCAGCCCAAGACCCACAACTATGGAATTCAGCAATAGATATATGGAAAGGCATAGTAGTAGCAGATTATATTAAAAATTATAAAGAAACAGATTCAGAAACAATGTATAGATATATGGAGACATTTTTAGGAGAATCTACAAAAGCAGTATGGGAAGCTTATAAGGTAGAATTTCCCCAAGAATTTCAAAACTTAGTAAACATGGGACCAAACCCATATAATTTTGCAAATAAAATACATAGCTTAATAACAGGAGAAGACCCAAATAGCGGAACAATAGTATTACAAAGAAATGCTTTAATAAAATTAGAACAATTAAGTATATCAAATTGGTGTTATATTAAAGAATTTTTAAGAGAATTTTTTTATTACTGCACCCTTAGTGGAAATACTTTTGATGAAGACATAGGAAAAAAATTATTTAATAAATTACCAGGAGCATTAGGAAGAGAAATAGAAGAAAGATGGTACAAACGAGAAGGAGTAGTACAGAACCCTACAGCTAAATGGTCAATAGGACATAGAGTACAACATGTAATGGAAATACTCACAGAAAAATGTACTAACCTACAAATACAGAAACAGTTAAAACATAATGAAATGAATTTCTGTAAGACAGTAATGTACACTACCCAACACTATGATAAAAAACCATATAAACCAAGAAGAAATAAGAACTAGACACTACAAACAAAACCCATATAAAAAGAAGTATTACTTAAGAAAATCTTCAGCCAAAAAGCCTTATTTAAATAAAGATAGACATGTGAGAAAATACAGGACAGATAGAAACTACAAGAATAAATTAGAATGTTTCACCTGCGGAAGCACAGAACATTTAGCAAATACATGCCCTAAAAAATATAATAGTAGAACTAGGAATGCGCAACTAATAGAAGAATTCCAGGAGACATTAATAAACATAGACGAACTACAATATAGCAATATGATAAATGTTATACGAGACTTGTCAACATAATTTTGAAAGACAAAAAGGATTAGATAGTAATCCTTGCAATTTTTGCAAATGGTATCCTAGTAAGGACAGACGAGCTAAGTGTAAAAATTGTTATATGGAAGGATGTATTACCTGCATAGAAGAGAAATTAAAAATTAGTATCCATAAACCAGAAAGAAGAGAAGAGGATAATAAAGTAACAAACATGAGACTAGCCACAATAAAGTTCTAGCAAGAATAAAAATAAAAGATATAGAAATAGAAACATTAGCATTATTAGACCCAGGATGTACTAGTTGTTTAATAAATAAAAGAATAATTCTACAAGAATTACTTACTAAGTTACCCAAACCAATCGCAATAATACAAATGGATGAAACTTATAATACCTATGAGTTTTATATAGACAAAGCAACTATCAGTTTTAAAAATACTTGTAATACGTTCTATAACCCTTCATATAATGTAAAGAAAATTTTAGTAAGAGAACTAAATATTCAGGCAGATTTAGTCATAGGATTAAATTTATTTTCCAAGAAAATGGAGGATGTCTAATGACACGAGATGGACTGATATTTTTTAAACAGACAACCTACACCCCAGTTCAGACATTAAAATTTATAACAAAAGGAAGATATAATACTGAGCACAAGGCTACACAACCCTATTGTGAGACCTGTAAGAACAAAGAAAAATGTAGCAAAGAAATTTACCAAGAAGAATATAGTAATGACTATAATTCAAACGAAGAGATATTAGGAAAAACTTACACCTTAATAAATGTAGAAACAAATTTTTATGATTTTCAAAAGAGATTAAATAAAATAGAAAATATAAATGGACCAAAAGACTTAGATAATGTAATTAGATTATTAGATGAGTTAGAAATAATAGGAGAAAGACCTTTAATTCATTGGGGAGCAAATAGAATAATGTGTAAATTAGATATAATAAACCCAGATTATGTAATTAAGACTGCAGTTATAGAAGCTACTAATCAAGATATAGAAGATTTTCAAATACAAATTAAAGAACTATTAAAATTAGGAGTAATTAAAAGATCAACATCTAAGCATAGATCTGCAGCATTCATGGTAAGAAACCACAGCGAAATAGTTTGAGGAAAGGGTAAAATGGTTATAAATTACAAAAGATTAAATGATAACACTAGAACAGATGCTTATAAATTACCAGACAAAAGTGAACTTTTAAATAGAATACAAGAAAAAAATGATTTTTAGCAAGTTTGATTGTAAGTCAGGATACTGACAAGTAAGAATGCACCCCGACAGCATAGAATGGACCGCATTCACCTGTCCAGAAGGACATTTTGAATGATTAGCCATGTCGTTTGGTTTTAAAACAACCCCTCCAATATTTTCAGACGAAAGATGGATGAAATATTTGGGGAATACAAAAAATTTGTATTAGTCTATGTAGATGACATCCTAATATTTAGTAAAGACTTACAAGAACACTTAGGACATTTACAGATAGTATTTAGACTATTTGTTAGTAAAGGAATAATAATAAGTAAAAATAAAATGGAATTATGTAAAACGCATATAAATTTTTTAGGAATAACCTTAGGAGATGGTAAAATAAAATTACAACCTCATATAGCAAAAAAGGTACTAGAAATGCCAGATAAATTAGACAAAACAAAAGATTTACAAAAATTTTTAGGATTAGTAAATTATGCTAGAAACTTTATAAAAGATTTAGGAAAAATAGCAGGACCTTTATACTCCAAAACAGGAGGTAAAGAACAAAAATTCTTTAATACAGAAGACATAAAGCTAGTACAAAAAATAAAAGAGAAAGTAAAAAATATCTCAGATTTAAGTATACCATTAGAATCCGATTATATAATAATAGAAACTAACGGAAGTCTCCAAGGATAGGGAGCAGTATTAAAGGCAAAACCAAATAAATACAGTCCAAAGAATGAATAAAAAATTTGTGCATACCAAAGCCAAGGATGGGGAGCAGTATTAAAAGCAAGATCAAATAAATATAGTCCAAAGAATGAAGAAAATATTTGTGCATACCAAAGTGGAAAATACAAAGAAAAAGGTAATATGAGTAGTATAGATGTAGAAGTATTAGCAATAATATATGGGCTAAACAATTTTAAATTATACATTCTAAATAAAAATGAAATATTAGCTAGAACAAACTGTGAAGCTATAGTAAAATTTCATCAAAAAATTAACCAAAAGAATAGCAACAAGAGAAGATGGTTAAATTTTATAGACACCATTTCTATATACCCTAATGTTCTATTTGAGTATATTAAAGGTAAGGATAATAGCTTAGCGGACCAATTAAGCAGATTAAATCTACACATGAAATAACAATGTTTTCTTTTCAGAATGAGACCAATAGGAGATGTTAGACCAAGACCACCGATTCCAGTCTGGATAGATAAAGGCAAAAGTATAGCCTCCGCATCAGACTCATACGCCCAGACAATTTTAAGTAATATACACTTTAAACCACAGGCATCTATAGAAGCATTAGAAAGAATTCATTTTGGGAAATACAATTTGATTTGTTATCCTAAAAGTAATTTATCCTTTAAAGAAATGTCAGACTGTAGAATAGATACACCCCAGAAATGCCTAATGGATAATCTATGGATTGCATATACTAAAAGAGACATTAAATACTGCATAGCTTCTTTAAACGCACTATGACAATATTTTACAGATAAAAATACTGAGAAAAAATTTAAATTTTATGTAGTCATACATGGTAGAGTAAATGATATTTTTCAGACCTAGTAAGAAGTAATAGAGTCCATAAAAGACATAAAAACCCCTCTTTTCAAAGGATTTAATGACTTCACCGAAGCCCTCGACTATGCAAGAGAATATCTTGGACCAAATTACTACATATCTCCAGCACTAAAACAAAATCCAGATACTATTCCACAATACAACATCCAAAAAGACACAGATGAACCAAATTACTACATATCTCCAGCACTAAAACAAAATCCAGATACTATTTCACAATACAACATCCAAAAAGACACAGATAAAATCATATTCTGTGACCATTGTGAATCCATGGTTGAAGGTTTCAAAAGACTTAACACAAAATGTGAAGCTTTGGATAAAGAAAAAGACCAATTGTTGCTACTATTAAAGAAGGAGACATCAGACAAAGGAAAGGATACAGCAGAAACGAGTTCTCCATCTCAACCAAAAATGGATGAGACAGGTGTGCATTCCCCTTTGAATGCAACCAGACCTACTGTATCAGGTATAGATATAGCTAGTCCAGTTCAAATGGTAATTGGTAAAGACACATGAAATTCGTTAATGGCTGTCACTTTGCCAAAAAGTGAAGAAGAACAAGCTACTCCACCAAGAAGACGATTACCAAGAACTTTCAATATGGGGGAAAGCGCTAAACAGAGAACAACAATTAAAAAAAAAGAAGACTATTGACGATCTGCTTAGAAAAGCACTACAAGACATGGTTAAAGAGGCCGAACAAGAAAAACATCTAGACGAACAATCAAAGAAAAGACTAGAAAATTCACACCCCAGACGGGTGTCAGTCACGGCCCATAAACTGGGACGTGACATTCATTTTTGGTATGGCGGGGCCCTGTCCCGTCTCGTCTGTCAGTATATCTGTATAGCTCGCGATGTTATCACTTTGTACTATATTCATTTCCGAGTACGATAGGTCCCTGTCCTGTCTTATGAGTCAGTATATCTGTATAGAGGTCTATGGACTCCTGTGAGTATGGGTTATGTTAGTTAGATTGTATATTATGTTTGTATGCTGAGAGTTGGAAACATGTCAGATAGTTTGGATACTATGTTTGTTTGCTGTGTTTGTTGGGCGATTTAACCGCAGCGGTGACCTTGTCAGCCCGCATATATATGGATACAGTTGGAAACATGTCAGATAGTTTGGATACTATGTTTGTTTGCTGTGTTTGTTGGGCGATTTAACCGCAGCGGTGACCTTGTCAGCCCGCATATATATGGATACGTATATGATCTGTCTGTTCTGTCTGTTAGAGTTTTCTGATTTCAGGTGGCTAGTCAGTAAAACAGAGGAAACTCTGCTGAAATTTTTGTAAATAGAATAGTAACTATTATTAGAGTTTGGCTTGGAAATTCTATTTGGGTGCCCCAATCGGGTGCCAGTCACGGCCCATAGATTGGGTCGTGACAGCATTCCG
>DF362952.1:354-29066 GCA_000787875.1 Solanum virginianum
ATCGTAGTAAATTAGAACTTTTCTTAGCCAATGTAGAATATTTTCTTGATTCAAATGAGGAAGAAGTAAAAGTCTATTAAATAAGGAAGATTTAGGAGTTTTTCCACATTTAGAAGTCCTTATTTTATCATTTATTTCCATAAATTTTAAAAGTCAATATCATAAATATAATAAATTAATAATTTAAAGAAAAATAGTGAAAAAATGAGAAAAAATGATTTTGTCTAAAGAGGACTCTTTAACGAAGGACAAAAAGTTCAAACAATATTTTTAAGAGCCTTATGTTTTTAATATAGTATAGATATAGATAGATAGGTATAGATTTAAGATACACTAAGTTCTCTATATTCTCTATTATTTTCTCGCTCATTGAATTTATCTTAAATTTTCAATAATTGTTTAGCGAATCTAGCTCCACCTTATACCAATTTTTTATAAATAAAAAAATATTGATTTTAAAGATGAAATTATTATTATATATGAGCACAATTATATAATATCAAATTTATAATAAATTGAAAATAATAAAAAAGATAATTATATAACCATCTTTCAAAAAGCTAACAACACAAAACTTAATGTTTGATGCAGCTATCATCGATCCAAAAAAAGAAGAAAATATTGGCTGACTTTTGTATTAATTTTTTTTTTTGTAGCTATAAGCAAAACAAGCAACATTAGAATTGAAGAAAAATTGCAATAATTTATAATAAAAAGTAAACGTGTCTGCAGTGAAAGAGGATAACATGAGACAAAAATCTAAGATAATTGTCTCTAAATCTCAATAATTTCAGATAAAATATAATTGTTTCTAAATTTAAATACTTTATATATCTTTTTTACTTTTTTTTTGGTAAAAATTTGATTTCAAAGTAATAAATATTTATAAAAATTAAGGTAGAAAGTATTATGGTCATGTTACATAGTTACGGAAATTAAAGAATCTATATAAGGTCAAATTCATATTTATTTTAAATTTAAATAGTCTCCTTCTATAAATTTAAGATTACATTAGGTGTTCTTTCAATTTAGAAATAAGTAAAGATGTAACTTTTAGAAGTTTAACTAATTTTAAAGTTCTAAATTTTAAAAGAAATTAAATAATAATTATTTGAGAGAAATAGTAAATGACTTTTAAGTCGTAAGTGTTTAAATAATAATTATTTGAGGAAAATGGCAATTTTTCCATTATCAAAATTTCATGTTAAAGAATGTGGAATGATAACTTGTTTATTAATTTTAATACTTCTGATTTTAAAAATTAAAAAATTAACATTTAACATTAATTAGTGAAAGAATATCTATCATCTATACCAATATAATTTTATATTTATATATAATTCACTTTTAATGTACATTGTAATTTAATTTGACGTTTTTTCCATAAGTTTTTGAAGATTTTTTGTTTGCCCTTTTTAAATAGATTTTAAAAAATGGACTTTTTATTTATTTTGGGACGTTTCTTTCCTTTTTTAGAAAAGACCTTCTTTGTTAATTATTATTTTGGAAGTCTTTTTGATTTGTTTTGGATGAAGCTTGTTTTTTTGAAAGGTTTTGCCTATTTCTTTGACTATTTTTAAACCTTTTTTAAAAATTTTTTTTTTTGGTACGTTTCCTGTTCTCTTTTTTTCCCCCTTTTTTGAACTTTTGTTTATGATTATTTAACTTTTTAAAATATTTTCTTTCTTGGATCAAAATTTTAGTTGGAAAAGGATTCTTTATGTAAATATTTTAACTATAATAATAAAATCTTTTTCATTTAATTTTTATTATATTTAATATTATTAAAACATAATATAATAATTTAAAAAATGATGAAAAGACGATTTTGTCTAAAGTAAAGTCTTTTAACGAAGGCAAAAAATTCAAACAACATTATTAAGAGCATTCACACTTTTAATTGAAAATAATAATAATAAGAATAATATATGAATTTATAACATAAAAAAAATTATAAGATGAAGAAGTATTACCTTACTTGAGATATTACTTTACGTGAATAGATGGAGATGTTAGAAACAAAATAATAGAAAATTTTAAATAATGAAAAATTATTAGACTATACTAACTAAACGAAGGCCATAATATAATTCGAATGAAGCAAGTTAAGCTGACATAACAAATAATATTATTTTCTTTAAATTCAAAAGGTGAAAAGAAAGAGAAAAGAATATGAAATAAAGAAAGTATAAAGAAACCTAATAATCAAATTGAAGTTCGGAAAGAATCGTAAAATAAGATCCAGCACCACTTAGCACAAATTGACAAAGGGAGTGAATGAATCAAAAGTTGAAATTGAAGTGTTTTTATAGAAGTAGAGAAATCATAAATCAAAAAGGAAAGAAAATAATATTTTATTATATTTAGGACAAAATTTTTCATCATATAATTAGGATTCCTGGTGAAATTAGGAGAACTTTTATTTATTTAATTAACCAAACCATGTTCCCTACTAAAAAGAAAAAATTTCCTAGAAGTTTTTTCCTTAAATTTTTTTCTTTGTCATGTGTTTTTTCTTTTTTTTTTTTGACTAATTTTCTTTTACACAAAGTCTATTTTAGTTGAAAAAAGATTCTTTGTGTGGGGATTTTTCTTTATTTAATTTTCTCCTAAATATTTTTTTTCCTTTTTGACTAAATTGAACGTTTTTTTTTTGCTTTTTGACTAATTTTCTTTTACACCAATCTATTTTAGTTGGAAAATGATTCTTTCTGTAGGAATTTTTTTGTTTATTTTTTATTTATATTTAATATTATTAAAATAATAATTCTAAAAAAAAGATGAAAGATGATTTTGTCTAAAGAAGTGTGTTTTAATGAAGGGCAAAAAGTTCAATCAACATTATTAAGAGCCTTCACACTTTTAATATAGTATAGATAGATATGCTTTAAGTAAATATATTGTATATTTAATTATATTTATGTACTATTTTTATAATATTAGTCTAGAGTACGTGTTTTGCACGTGTTCATCACGTCAATTAAAAAATATATTTAAAAAATATTATTAAAAAATAATAATTAATGTTAAAATATATGCGATATTTGTTTAAATAATGAAAAATGAATACTATTATACCAATATTTATTTTGAAGATAAATAACTTAAGTTAACATAGCAATTACAATTGTCTTATTCAAATCACGACATGTAACAAAAAAGAAAATTTCAAAATAAATAAAACTATAAACAGTTTAAGCTGATATAGCAATTAAAATTGTCTTATTCAAATCACAATATGAAACAAAACAGGAGATTTCAAAACAAAGAAAAATTAAAAATCAAGTCAATGTTATGACAAGATTTGATAAAACAAATTGAGATGATTGATAAATAAAATTCTAAATCTCTTTAAAGAGGTGGAAGGATTCATAAATCAAAAAGAATTTGAAACTTTAATACTTAATTGACATTATTTTTTTATCTCTTACTATACTTTTTAAGGACACTTTTTCTTGTCTATGTCACGACCCAAGCCTAGGGCATAGACGTGACACGACGAATGGGAAATCCGCAGGAATCCCAAACAAGCCTCTTGACATATCACATACACATCCTTGGTTGCAGAAGCAAAATAGATAACAAAAAAGCGATATAGAACATAAGGAAAGCGGGACTAAGGGAGTCTATCATAATAACTTAAGCATAATAGGAGCCAAGCTCTTTAATACAAACCAACATATTATCCAATGACACCTCTACTAGTAGATAGGGTGAGGGCCAAGAAATCTCCCGAGCTTACCCTCATAGATAAGTATCCAAAATGTACAAAATATAGTCTTAACATAAACATGATAGAAAATAGATATTGTCCCTGGATATGAGGACTCACCAAAAAGCTAGCTTGAACGATCTGTCTAGCCACGTGGAGGAGGAGGATCAATAGGAGCTCCGGTTCCTACATAGTGATATCATGTAGGCATAGAGTATGCGTTAGTACTTGGAATGGACTAAGTATGCGGGGTACAATACAACAAGAATCACAAGTCATATTAATCAAGATGCTTAATCATAATCAATAGACTCTAGCTCAACATGACATGTATAATAAATGCTTATGCTAAAACATACATAAGAATAATCATACATGCATAACTTGAGTAACACCATAAGGTGACATGAGTAGTTCATCCAAATACCTTGTACTAGACGGTTAGGTATACAACTTAGTTCATCCCCTTCTAGTAGGTAATGGATAGTACATGAGGGTGGAGATATAACATAAGTCATAATCCCTTCATGTAAGCATAAGACAATGTATAGTGTTAAGTCGTACATGAGGGTAAGGCACACAACTTAGTTCATAACCCCTTCATGTAGACATTTGCCTTGTACTAGAGGGAGAGTTAGTTCATAACCCTTTCTAGTAGGCTTCACAACTCACATGAGCATAAAACATAGCATAAGAGCTCAATAATTTGCTTGTAGAACATAAAAACCTTACCATGAATTCAACACATGCTTGGGAGCCCATAGCTTAATAATAAGAACACTTATCATAACCAATATATTATCAAAATCATACCATAATACATAATTGGGCTTAACCTACTTCATAATTTCCAAACTAATTCAATGTCATGAATGATGTGAGGAAAGCATGGGTAATTAGGATTCAATCTAGAATCAACATTATAATATGAAATTAAAGCAAATCCATACTTAAATCCCCATTTGAAATCATAATATAATCACTCATGCATAAACAAGCCTTGAAAGGGACATACATGTTATAATTTCATAAGTTCAAAGTAAATCATCTTTTTATAATTTAAATCAACTTAAAATCAGTAAATAAATATGAACCATACATTATTTGAATTTAAGGAACCACAATATTTAAAACTCCAAACTAAAGTAAGCAAAATTCATGAGAAATGCTAGCAAAATTTTGGTTCTCTTTGGTAGGAAGGAACCAAAGATCAAACCCACGTACCCATGCCCAATGAAGAAATCCCAAGAGAATTTGAAGAAGATTTGAGTTAGTCTTGAATCCCCAAGCTTGAATCTCACAAGTGTTCTTGAGAGGAATTTTTGGGTGAGTATGGAGTGAGAGAATGAATTGAATAATTTGAATAGCGTTTTAGATTATTAGGGAACCTTAAGATAACATAGGAATTCCCAAAAGATCAATAGGATAAACCAAAATTTACGAAAATGTCATTAATAAAATGGATAGAAAAAATTGGCCGTAACGACTTCAGGGAAGGGCACATAGATCGTGTGACACTACACGGTTCGTATACAGTCCCCGTGAACCCACACTTAGACAAAAATTCTGGAAATTGGAACCTTGACTTACCACTTAGAATTTTGAGCACAAAAGTGAGCTCCACAGTTAGCCACACGACCGTTGGCAAGCTACACGGTCCGTGTGGTGTGCCATTATGCCCACACTTGAAGAATTTTCGATGGAAGAAGAGTCCCCATGGATGGCCATATAGCCAGTAAGCCTCACCACGGTTCGTGGGGCAGGGCCTGACACCAACCTTAGCCAAAAACACTTCCCACACTACAAGTGAGCAATACTTGATTTTTCTTCTAACTTTGAGGGTCATACGACTGGCCACACAGCCAGTGGCAAGCCACACAGCCCGTGATCCAGGCCGTACCCCATGCCTTATTTTCAAAAACTCCCAAAACTTAAATTCCATGGCAAAGTGTTGCACCACTAGAGGCCACATGGCCAGTGCCAAGGCACACGACTCATGTGGTCCTCCTTGGGAGGACACTTTGGTTCAAATTTTGTTAAAAATGAGATTTTCAAATTTCAAAGATGTCGTACGTTATCCGGGTCATTACATCATCTCCCTCTTGGGAATATTCATCCCTGAATGTGCAAGGACAAGACTTGAAAGGCTTGACTTAGAACATAGAACTCCAAACACAAGGTACAATGCACAGTTCATCATTTGAAAACCATAAAGTACTCAAAACTCATGCCGAAACATTATAAAATCTTTCAAAACATTATAAAAATCATCTTAATGCACATGTAAGCATGTCATGCCATGAGACTCAAGAATGAAAGGATGAGAACCATTTAGAAGAGGAAGAACCTAGTACCTTACGCTTGAGTAGATTGGAAAAGATAGGGATATCGTTTCATTATGTTTAACTCTGCCTCCCATGTAGCACTCTCCACTTGTTGGTTCCTCCAAATCCCCTTTACCGAAGCTACATCCTTATTACGAAGCTGTTTTACTTGCCTATCCAAAATCTCCACCGAAACCTCCTCATAAGACAAGTTCTCCTCGAGCTCAATACCTTTCAAAGGCACAATAGTGCTAGGATCACCAGCCATCTTTCTTAATATAGACACATGGAAGACCGGATGAACCATACTCATGCGACCTTACAACTCCAATCCTTATGCAACCTTACCAATTTCTCCTCCAAACCCTATAAGGACCTATAAACCTTAACCCATTTATTCTGTCCAAAATTCTATAGGGTCCCACAAAACTTGGGCTCAATTTTCCTTTCTTGCCAAAATAGACCACACCCTTCATGGGTGAGACCTTCAAGTATATCCAATCACCAATATTAAATTCAAGGTCTCTCCTTCTCACAACGAGTAGGACTTTATCCTACTTTGAGTCATCTTCAACCTCTCCCTTATCAACCTTACCTTCTCCAAAGCTTCCATAACCAAATCTGGACCTAACAAAACCATTTCCCCCATATCAAATCACCCAATCGAGGATCTACAATGCCTACTATATAAAGCCTCAAAGAGAGCTATGCAAATACTAGAATGGTAGCTATTGTTATAAACAAACTCAATGAGTGGAAGATGTTCATCCCAACTAACCTTGAACTCCAAAACACAAGCCCTAAGCATGTCCTCAAGAATTTGAATTGTCCTTTTGGCTTGACCATCTATTTGAGGATGAAAAGCCGTGCTAAGCTTGACCTTGGTGCCAAGACCTTTTTGGAAGGATCTCTAGAAATGAAAAGTGAATTGAGCACCACGATCCGAGATGATAAACAATGGCACCCCATGCAATCTAACCAACTCATGGATATATAGCTTGGCATAATCCTCGACACCATAAGTAGTTTTAATCAGTAGAAAGTGAGTCAACTTTGTCATTCTATCAACGACAACCCAAATGGAATCAACGTGCTTCCTCGTCTTTAGCAAACCAACCACAAAATCCATGTTGATCTCTTTCTACTTCCAAGTAGGAATTTCTATGTCTTGGGCTAGGCCACCCGACCTTTGGTGTTTGGATTTCACTTTTTGGCAATTGTGACAACCGGCTACAAACTTAGCAATATCCTTCTTCAAACCACCCCACCAATAAATCTCCCTCAAGTCTCTATACATTTTTGTGGAACCAGGGTGAATAGAGTAGGATGAATTATGTGCCTTTTTCAAAATCAACTCTCTCGAGTCATTAACATTAGACACACATAGTCTACCTTGGTACATAAGGACACTATCTCCTCTAAGGAAGAAAACCTCCAATTTGCCATCCTTCACCAAAGCTTTTAATTCTAGTAAGGCGGGATTAAGGTCTTGTTTGGGCTTAACCTATTCAATCAAAGAAGATTTGGAACCATTAATAACCACCACACCTCTATTATCAACTTCACTCAACCTAATCCCTAATCTAGCAAACCCGTGAACTTCTTTAGCCTCCTCCTTATTGGCATCATCAATGTGAGCTATATTTTCCATGGACACTCTATTTAGAGCATCGGCCATGATATTAGCTTTGCTGGGATGATAGTGCACACTCATGTCATAATCCTTAAGGAGCTCTAACCACCTTCTTTGTCTTAGATTAAGATCCCTTTGTGTGAATACATATTGAAGACTCTTGTGGTCAGTAAATACATCTACATGGATCCCATACAAATAATGATGCCATATTTTCAAAAGCAAACACCACAGCCACAAATTCAAGATCATGTGTAGGATAATTATGCTAATGTAACTTTAGTTGCCAAGAAGTATATGTTATAACCTTGGCATTTTGCATCAATACACACCCCAAACCAATCCTTAAGATATCACAATAAACCACAAACCCTTTTAACCCTTTCGGTAAAGCTAAGATAAGAGCGGAGATAAGTTTGTCTTTCAAAGTTTGAAAATTTCTTTTACATTCATCGGTCCAAACAAATTTTGCCTTCTTTTATGTCAATTTTGTCATAAGGGAAGCAATTGAAGAGAAGCCATTCACAAATCTCTGGTAGTATCCCACTAAACCTAAGAAACTCATAATATCCATCGGAGTCAAGGGCCTAGGCCAATTCCTTATCATTTCTATCTTCTTAGGGTCTACTTTAATTCTATCAACATCACATGCCCTAGGAATACAACTTCTTTCAACAAAAATTCACATTTATCAAATTTAGAAAATAACTTTTCATCTCTCAAAATTTACAACACCACCCTCAAATGACTCACATGATCTTCTTCACTTTGTTAATAAATCAATATGTCATCTATGAAGACTATCACAAACATATCAAGATAGGGTTTAAAGACCCTATTCATGAGATCCATAAATACCGCCGGTGCATTAATTAACCCAATGACATCACCACAAATTCAAAATGCTCATACCTAGTCCGAAAAGTCATTTTGGGAATATCAAACTCCCTCACTCTCACTTAGTAGTATCCGGACTGAAGATCAATCTTAGAAAAATGACTATCCCCTTGTAGTTGATCAAATAGGTCATCTATCCTTAGTAGAGGATACTTGTTCCTGACAGTGACCTTATTGAGTTATCGGTAGTGGATGCACATCCTAAGTGAGCCATCTTTTTTTTCACAAACAACACCGGTGCACCCCAAGGTGATTTACTAGGCCTTATAAACCCCTTCTCCAACAAATCCTTTAGTTGGTCCATCAACTTCTTTAAGTCCGCCAGGGCTATACGGTAAGGAGAAATGGAAATAGGTTGTGTATCGAGGAGGAGGTCTATACCGAGGTCTATACCAAAGTCTATTTCTCTTTCAGGAGGAATATCGCGAAGCTCATTGGGAAAGACATCAAGAAACTCATTGACCATCAGAGCCGACTTAATAGGAAGGACCTTAGACTCAACATCCCTAAGCCTTACAAGACGATAAATGCAACCCTTAGAAATCAATTTCCGAGCCCTAAGACAAGAGATGAACCTACTCTTAAACACCAAATTATGACTGACCCACTCAAAGACGGGGATCATTAGGAACTTAGAACCTAATTTTACGGGTTCCACAATCAATAGAAGCATGATATGCATGTAACCAATCCATCTCAAGAATAATGTCAAAATCCACCATGACAAGTTTAACGAAATCACAAGGCAAGACTTCAATATAGACACGGGACAATATATATAGACCTTTATAGCCACAATGGACTCATCAATGGGGGTAGACACCTCATAGGGTTCAAACAACAATTCGGAGCACACATGGAGTCTAGTAGCAACAAAAGGAGTAATAAAGGTAAGAGTGGCGCTCGAATCTAACAAAGCATACACATCATAATTAAAAAGCTTTAACATAATGGTTACAACATCGGGCACCTTATCCACTCATTGTCTCCTTTGAAGAGTATAAAACTAATTATGATGTAGAGCACCCCCGTGTTGGCCACCTTGGGCCCTTTGATCAACATAAGCACCTTGTCCTTGAGGACGACCATCCTTGCCCTTGTTTTGAGCATAGAGGCGATCAACAATCTTGTGGCCTACTTTCCCACACCTATAACAATTATTTGAATCCCTCAACCACTTGTCATTATGATTCCTTCTATATTTTGGGCACCTTGGAAAACTTGTCCCACCATTACCACCTTGGAACCTCGGGTTAGGCACCTCATCATTAGCAAACCTCTTATTTAGAGCATTAGAGGACCCTTGACCTTGAAATTTGTGACCTTATTGAAAATGACCACCCTTAGAATCTTGGAAACCACCATCAAACCGAGCCCTCTTGGACTCCCCGCTTCTCCTCTTTCTAATCTTCTCCCTCTCAAGTTGTTCGGCGTAGGTCATGAGTCGAGATAGGTCCATGTCACCCACAACCATAGCAGTATGTCACTTTTTATTCACCAAATATGACACCCCCAACACAAACTTGTTTATTCTTTATCTAGGATCGGCAATCATAAAAAAGTGAAATATTTCCTAAAATGCCTCGTAGCCTCATATTCATAGTTATGGCGCACTTCACAACTATGATCAAGACTCTACTTGATGTGGTGTGTTGGATTTTCGAGGACAATTAACAACCTAGTGCTGTGATACCAAGCTTATCATGACCCAAGCCTAGGGCCTAGACATGACACGATGAATGGGGAACCCGAAGGAACCCCAAACAAGCCTCTTGACGTATCACATACACATCCTTGGTTGCGGAAGCAAAATAGATAACAAACAAGTAATATAAAACATAAGGGAAGCAGGACTAAGAGAGTCTCTCATAATAACTTAAGCATAATAGGAGTCAAGCTCTTTAATACACACCAACATATTATCCAGTGACACCTCTACTAGTAGATAGGGCGGGGCCAAGACATATCTCGGGCTCACCCTCATAGATAAGTATCCAAAATGTACAAAATATAGTCTTAACATAAATATGAAAGAAGATAGATATTGCTCCCTGATATGAGGACTCACCAAAAAGCTAACTTGAACGATCCATCTAGCCATGTGGAGGAGGAGGACCAATAGGAGCTCCGATTCCTACATGGTGATATTATGTAGGCATAGAGTATGCATTAGTATTTGGAATGTACTAAGTATGTGGGGTGCAGTACAACAAGAATCATAAGCCATGTTAATCAAGATGCTTAATCATAATAAATAGACACGAGCTCAACATGACATGTATAATAAATGCTTATGCTAAAACCTACATGAGAATAATTATGCATGCATAACATAAGTTACACCATAAAGTGACATGAGTAGTTCATCCAAATACCTTGTACTAGAGGGTGAGTCATACAACTTAGTTCATAACCCCTTCTAGTTGGTAATGGATAGTCCATGAGGGGCAGATATAGGATAGGTCATAACCCCTTCATGTAAGCATAAGACAATGTATATTGTTAAGTCATACATGAGGATAAGACACACAACTTAGTTCATATCCTCTTTATGTAGACATTTTCCTTGTACTAGAGGGTAAGACATGCAACTTAGTTCATAACCCCTTCTAGTAGGCTTCACAACTCACATGAGCATAAAACATAGCATAAGAGCTCAATAATTCGATTGTAGAACATAGAAACCTTACCATGAATTCAACACATGCTTAGGAGCCCATAACATAATAATAAGAACACTTATCATAACCAATATATTATCAAAATCATATCATAATACATAATTGGGTTTAACCCACTTCATAATTTCCAAAATAATCCAATGTCATGAATGATGTGAGAAAAGCATGGGTAATTAGGATTCAATCTAAAATCAGCATTATAATATGAAGTTGAAGCAAATCCATAATTAAATCTCCATTTGAAATCATAATATAATCACTCATACATAAACAAGCCTTTAAAGGGACATACATGTTCATAATTTCGTAAGCTCAAAATAAATCACTATTTTATAATTTAAATAAACTTAAAATCAGTAAATAAACATGAACCATACATTATTTGAATTTAAGGAACCACAATATTCAAAACCCCAAATTAAAGTGAGCAAAATTCTTGAGAAATGCTAGCAAAGTTTTAGGTCTCTTTGGTAGGATGGAAACAACGATCAAACCTACATACCTAGACCCAATAAAGAAATTCCAAGAGAATTTGATGAAGATTTGAGTTAGTCTTGAATCCCCAAGCTTGAATCTCACAAGTGTTCTTGAGAGGAGTTTTTGAGCGAGTGTAGAATGAGAGAATGAATTGAATAATTTTAATAGGGTTTTAGGTAATTAGAAAATCTTAAGATAGCATAGGAAGTCCCAAAAGAGCAATAAGATAAACCGAATTTACAAAAATGTCATTAATAAGACGGATAGAAAAATTTGGTCGTAACCACTTCAGGGAAGGGTACACGGACCGTGTGACACTACACGGTTCTTGTACAGTGCCCGTGAACCAATACTTAGACAAAATTTTGAGAAATTGGAACCTTGACTCAATACTTAGAATTTTTAGCACAAAAGTAAGCTCAAGGTTGGCCACACGGCCAGTGGCAAGCCACACGGCCCATGTGGTGTGCCCTTGTGCTCATACTTGAAGAATTTTTGATGGATGAAGAGTCCCCTCGGCTGGCCATATGGCTAGTGCGCCTCACCACAGTTCATAGGGCTAGGTGTGGCACCAACCTTTGCCAAAAACACTTCCACACTACGAGTGAGCAACACTTATAATTTTCTTCTAATTTTGAGGGCCATATGGCTGGCCACACGGCCAGTGGCTGGCCACACGGCCAGTGGCAAGCCACATAACCCGTGAGCCAGCCGTACCCCATGGCTTGTTTCCAAAAACTCCCAAAACTTAAATTCCATGACCAAGTGTTGCACTACTAGAGGCCACACGACCAGTTCCAAAGCACATGATTCGTGTGGTCCTCCTTGGGACGACACTTTGGTTCAAATTTTGTCCAAAATGAGATTTTCAAATTTGCGAAGACGTCGTACGATATCCAACTCATTATAATGTATATCATCCTTTCTTTAAATGTCTTGTTACTATTATACTGATTTCATTTAGATATTAAATTATTCTGATTGAATTTCAAATATCCATACAAAAGGGATGAACGTGATACTATAGGCAATCATACACGAGAAAAAAAACTACCAACATTAATCCTAGGGAATAAACGACCATACCTCAAATCTCCAATTAACTTAAAATTGAAGTTTGGTAGTCATCTTACTATATTCACAGGTTAGACTGGATAATACAAAATAACTTATCAAAAAATAAATAAAAAACACTAAAATTGACATATTTAACAAAGAAAGGAAAAATTCAAATCCTACAAAAGACTCTAATAATTATCACATGAATCAATCAAATATCTAAAATTAGGAGAAAGTCTAACATACAAGTGACGTAAAGCAAGCAGAAAATATAATCATTGCCAACATAAGGCGTAACGGTATGAACGAAAGGCCAAGGAGTTTCCTTAAATATAAATTTTAAAACTTTGATTCACGACAATGATCATAATAAGTTTCACAATATTTATTACTTTTTATTTTAAATATTTCTAGGGCTCCTTTGTCATGTACACCAGAAAAAAAAATATCCCAACATTAATTCTCCATATATTTTCATCTTACTATATATCTTAGGGCTCCTTAATCTTTTAAGATTATAGTTCATATTATATAATTATTTAAGAAATTTTTTTCCTGAATAAAGTATGCTCCTAACTAATTAATATTGCCAATATACATGAATTTTCAAGGTAGTAATTAAAAAAATACAAGTTTACACTACTTTATGCAAATACAAATTCGATCATATACCGAGCAGTATCGATTATAAACTCACAAAAAATTTCTAATTTATTTTACTCAGGGAATGGAATATTAGATCGATCTTTGTTTAAAAACAATAATAAATAATTCTTTTATAAGTTAAGAAAACTCTCTTCCTCAATCTAAGATACTATATATAAATATGGTGTAGTAGTGATACAATCTTACCTTTCCCGTGCAAGTCAAAAATTATTTCGAAATATAGAAGTACAAGAAATTTCTAGCTAAACAAATAAAGGAATGGATAAATAATGATGTGAACCTTGTTTAATTTGCCAAGATGATAAAAGCATAAGTTTTCTGCTTGAATTTTTTAGATACCTGCAAAATCGCCTTTGCTTATTCAAGATAAAAACGAACCTACAAAGGAAAAGAACTCAATTAGAAATAATACTCAATAAAAACTCATAAATTTCAAGAACAGACTAAAATATAAAAATCACAAGCAAATTTACCTCTTTAATCATAGGTACTATCAAGATTTCAATTGATTAAAAAAAATTCTAAACTTAAACCTGTTTTTTCATTGATGACAATTTTGAAAGAATAGTCTATCTAAACCTAAATAAAGATAGAAAATTAATGTAACTAATATTAATTAGTTAAATAAAATTTTATAATCCTAAAATGATTCTTAAAGCTACACAAAATTTGTATAAATAGTTATTTTATATATTTTCATTAATTCATCTGATAATACAACAACAACATATCTAGTAAAATTTTACAAGTGGGGTCTGGGGAGGGTAAAATATACGCCGACCTTGCCATTACCTCATAGGAATTATTATCTAATAATAAAACTTGATAATCTTAAAAATAGCAAATTATATAAAAAGAACAAATTATCAAATAATAATTTATGAAAATACAGTACAAAAAAAAGCAGCAAAAATAATAATCTAAATTGAATTGACATTACTTAATACTATGCTATTTTAGAATTTTATTATTTTTAGAAAGAAAACAAAGAAGTACTATTCCAACTTAATTAAATTTATGTAGTTGAGCTCATGTAATGACCCTCCCGGTCATTTTTGTGGTTCTATGATTATTTTATCAGTTTGAGTATTTGCATATTGACCCCGAACTATTTGTAATCTATTGACGCTGATTATGCGGTCGTTGGGTGAATCGTTTGACAATTATATAAATTTTTGAGTTAAGCGAGAGACTATAAATATAAAAATGAATTTTCAGGTAAAGTTTTAGTAAACAACCTCAGAACAAAATTTTGATGG
This sequence comes from Solanum virginianum, assembly GCA_000787875.1. Taxonomy (NCBI): domain Eukaryota; kingdom Viridiplantae; phylum Streptophyta; class Magnoliopsida; order Solanales; family Solanaceae; genus Solanum; species Solanum virginianum. The sequence goes on from DF362952.1 coordinate 15,063, forward strand.
TTCCATCAACTCCGGAATGGTCAAATTAGGCTAGAGGCATGTTCGGTGCAATTTTATCGGGTTTTACAAATTTAGCCGCCGTAAAGGGTTAGTAGTTGACTTCAATAAACGTCCTTGGAAAATATACCCCAAATGGAAATTCTGACCACACTGTTGGATCCAGAAAGTCAAGTTTGGTCAAGGAAGAACTTTTGTTCAGTTTTCGGGGCTTCCAGGTGTATTTTGGTCTCTTTGGTAGATTTAGATATTGGGAAATGGGATCCATATTGGAATAAAACGACGTCTAATGGGAATTTCAACTTTACCGTTGAATCTGGAATGTTGTTTCTGATTAGATTTTTTATATGGATTGTAGTTTTTCAATTTCGAGTTAGGTCGGAGCATCAAAATTAAGTTTGAACAATTGATAAAAATTAAAAGGGCGTACTGATGTGGTCAAGTGAGGGCTTGCCACGTGATAGGCGGTTCAAATTAAAAAAAATATAAAAAAGATATATATATATATATATATAAAAAGGTGTCCAAATCTGGAAAAATTTCCAGAAATAGAACACAAGATAACAGATTCAACACGCAACTTTCAAGCTCAATTTCTCTTCCATTTTTGAGTTGATTTTGGTGATTCAAAAAGCTAATTTATATTATTTTCCGAGGGGAACACCATGGAAGCTTTGGAAATTGATTTTGGCGCATCATCTGAGCTAAAATTTGATGTTTTACTACTGTATATTGAATTTGATTTGGAAAACTTTGACATGTAATTTCTTATTCATTTTGAGTCAGATTTTGGATGAAATTCGAGTCTATTCTGTATGTTTTTGTGAGGCGCACATCGTGAAAATGTCAAAATTAATTGATAGCGCCCCGTTTGGTGCAAAAATACAATTTTCACTGTTGTTTATCATGTGGTTTTCGAGAAACTTTGAAATATGATATCTTGGCTGTTTCTTATCGGAATTAAGTAAAAATTTTGGTCTAAATTGTGCTAATTTTTGCGACCTACATCATGGTATATGCAGATTCTGTTAAATTTGACTGTATTTTTAAGGAATTTGACACAGAAATTGTTGTTCATATACATTATTTTTCGATAAGAAATGTCATTTGTTTTTGAGTTGTTTCTGATTGTTCTGAGCCTCATTTTGAGATTAATTTTTGGCTATAGACTCGGGGTGATAGGATCATTTTACAGGGGTTGGTTTGGTAATTTGGGCGTGGGCCCCGATTTTCCCTGTTTTATTTGTAATTATGTAATGTCACTTGTTTTTTGAGATTTTACAGCCAAATCAACCATAATGATCTTGTAACTTATGTTTTAACAAATGAGCAACATTAGGAAGTGTATCAGAGGGGAAAAACTTGGCTGGATTGACTCAAAGCAAGAGATGTCGGATACCAGGTAGGCTAAGCTTTCTCTAAACCATAGACTGAGCTAAAATGTTTGCATATTTGAGTTGGAATGTGTAAAAATATACTATTTATGAATTGAGTTGTGGAGTATATATTGTATATGGTTGGATATGATCTGTGTACTATATATATATATATGTTATGAGACAGTAGTTATTGTATTGAGCGTTATGTTGGCTGTAACTACTATATTACTTGAGTTCTTACATTATATGACTACGAAAGGGCCTGAAAAGGAGTAGGCTGGAGCTGTGAACATGTAACAAGTATGTACACTAAGCTTGACTCTTACTGGTATGTGTGTGTGGTCTGAAGCTACATGAATATACAAGCTATTTAGGTTAACATGTGATTACATGCTACCTTGTGTGCTAAATCTAGTATCTATATCTGGTTGGTATGTATATGCATGATGTGGCTACGATTATCTATATCTCTTCTGAGTACTTTTGGTAGAATTTCCTAATTAAACATGATTTTGTATTACCCTGTGATCTATATGATCCTATATACTATTGTTATCTGTTATATACTTGTGCCACTGGTTAGTGACCGAAGAGACACACCATTTTCTGAGGATGGTATAGTGCACCCCTAAGGGAGTCTTGTGTTTTGTGATACGAGAAACATTACTACTGAGCAGTTGGTAGGTTTGAGAGGGAATGTGACCTTATTAATGAGGGGTAGGTTTCATCCTACGGGTTTCCTAGAATTATCTGTCATGAGATACTAGCGGTATGAGTTACTTTTGGGTATGGGATCCTATTTAAAGAGGGGCACTTTTTTAGTAAGATAGCAGATTGCCTTGGCGATGCCCTGGACACCAGCTAGACTGTGATACGATTCTGGGTATGTGACATCCTTCTGATTATCTAGCCTCTTGGGTTTTAGCTTAGGTTATACCGTCGCTGCTCTATGAGTTGCTTTACACAGAAAGGGGCCTGGTAAGGGATGAATATGAGCTAAAGCCAAGGGCAGGCATGCGTATGGACTTGACTTGCACCTGAATGAGTGTGTATTGCCTGTTGCTATAGAGATATGCGGACTGGGAGACTATTCATTGATTCTATGTCATACCGTGACTTGATTACGAGCATACTATGATTTTACTGGGCCTATCTGTCGGGGGCACCTATGATACCCTGTTATTACTGCACTTTTATTTCCATTATCTGTGGTTGGTCTAGATCGTAGCATGGTTGCCTGCTGAACCCGATTCTATTTCAATTATTAAGGTCTATGCACTGTTATACTGAGGTTAGCTGCTACTCTAAGTTCCTTGCATACCTTGGGAATGAGTTATTTATTGTGACCTAGGAGAGATGATATGATTGAGAGATTTGGATTCGGTTAGAGAGAGAGGGAGATTTTTCTGATGTTACGCTCTGAGACCCAGATGACACACCTTGTTGTTCAAGTCTCCGATTATCACGTCCAAGTATCTAGACCCGAGTGACACTCCCCGTGGTTCTAGTCTCCAGTGATCACATCCGAGTGTCCTAGATCGAGGTGTTGATTCTAAAGGGGTCCGCGCAATTGTCATTACTTTAGGCCTAGGGCCCCGTTGACTACAGTTTTGGGGCTTGGCCCCGATGATTGATATTTTAGGTGAAGGATCCCATTGATTACATTTGGGGGTAAGGCCCTGTAATTGATATTCTAAGTTGAGACACATTTTTTATGCCAGGGGGATTCTTTCTCCTGTGGAGGGATACATCCCACCATTCCGCATGTATATTTTGGATCAGGTGCTATGTGCAGGCAGAGGGTCGAGGATCCAAATTTATGTGATTATTGGGGTGAGGCTCATGATTGATTAACCTTGGATACACACACCTGTTCATACCCTAATTATGCATGGGTGTACCTCCTCAGCCTATGGGGGCTCAAGGGGCATTTAGGCTTAGACATTAGGGCCTTACACCCACGTATAACTGACCCTTGTTCTGATGATGTGGAGAACTGGGCTCTGTGTGATTCTATAGGATTCTGTGATAGTTTTGAGGGATTCAGTGATGTCCTGTTGGTTCTATATTGTGCGCAGGTGTACCTTCTAGGCTTATGGAGGCCCAGTTGGCGTACATGTATAGATACTAGGGCCTTGCACCCGCGTACAACACTATGCCTCCATTGGAAGTAGTTGTAATATTAGCCTACACAATTTTTTTCAGTTGGTATTGATGTTCACCACTTGGGTTGGTTCAGTTCATCATTGTTCTTCATTACAGTTGGTTCAGTTGTGGTTGAGGGTTTCCCTATACGCTTATGCCTTGATCTGGGTTTATTTTGCTATACTACTGCAGTTTCTACATACTTGGGCTTTAATTATGTTCACTATTTCACTCGGTCGGCCGATGATGCCTACTGGGTGCCTTTTATGATACTCAACCTTATATTTCTGGATCTTCCCATAGTATAGGTCCTGGTACCAGCTGCACACACTGAGTTAAGAGGGCGTTGATGATTTAGGAGACATTGGTAAGCATTAACAATGCTAGACATTCTGCAGTCTCCTTTTGTCTAGTGGGCCGTCTTTTGTATTCAGACACTGGCCTTATATATGTAGTTTGGACTTGTATGGTAGATCACTATTTTGGTTATATATGTACATATGTATATTTTAATTTGAATTTATAGTAGCTCTGTATAGGTGACTTTCAAGTCCTGAGGAGGTTGTGTTCATTGTTGTCACGACCCAAGCCTAGGCCTAAACGTGACATGGCGAATGGGAAGCCCAACGACAACCTAAATAAGCCTCATAGCATAACGTTTGCACATCCTTGGTTTCACGCATTATAAAACAAACATTCAACAATTAATTCTAGGGAATAAGGGGCTTATGACTCACGCTCTGGGGATAGATAGGGGAAGGGATTTGCATGAATCATATAACAAGCAAGTACTAAGGGGAGGGTAAATAGGACTCAAGCTATGGGGGGAGTAGGGACTTAGGACTTTCATCACTTCCCACCATAATCAGTACATCATATAAGGGATAGGGTCTAAGGAATAAGTTTCCATAAAATCTCAACATCAAATCATAGGTACATAGCATAGTATCCAACGACACCTCTAAGCATGAAAAGGACGGGGGCCAAGACATGTTCAAGGCTCACCCTCAAACTAAAAAGTAAAATGGAATAAAGTCTCAACATAAGTAAGATAGAAACTGGATATTATCCCCGAACTACAGGACTCACCAACTCTCTTCTTTCAATGATCCAAAGCTAACCACGTGGAGGATATCGATAAGCATCGATCCTTGCACGGTTAAATCATACAGGCATAGAAGTATGCGTCAATACTTAGAATGTACTGGTATGTAGGTATACAATGCATGACATGGAAATAAATAATGAAATGATTCATGCTAAGTCTTGTGATAAAAATGATACATTTACAAAGGCATTTGTAAGTTGCAATCAAGCTAATATTATTTAAGCATAAAGGACAACTTTAGAAAGAATATAGTAGGATGCATAGATAAATATAATTGAGAATAAGCAAATTATATAAACTTGGAATATACATATGAGTGATCATTTAGACATTTTGCTTCCCATTGATTACATTTGGCATACTCGAGAATAAGCAAATTATATAAACTTGGAATATACATATGAGTGATCATTTAGACATTTTGCTCTCACCATAGAACATGGAATAATGCACATGAGAAATAAAGAACTTTTCCTTACTTGAATGCATGAAAGGTCACATAAAATTAAATTAGTGAGAAATACACTATGTCATACATAATTAAAGTATTAATATTCCTGGGTGAACAATACATCACTTTACATAAAAGACTATTTTATTATTCAATGAACATTGGTAAGCATAATGGAGACCACCTCATGCACTTGTAAACATCATCATGTACCTTTAGGGGAAAATAGTATTTGAACTTGTGAAACAATGAATCATAGGAACTTTCAATCATCTTTGGATATAACATAAAAGAACCATATTAATTGATCATAAGGGGACCCATTGGGAACATGAGGAGAACTTGAACATAGTTGATAAAATCATTTGAGTTCTTAAAGTGATAAGTTATATGAATTTGAAACACCATCAATAGTAGTAAGCATATTTAGACATAATAATAAGGAACCATTATAATCATCATAAGAAAATATCTTGCGGACATGATGAGGACATGAGTACATATAAGAAAACCATAGACTAAGAGTGACATATACCATAAATCTTTGGGGAGTTCATAAAAGATAGTGAGAGAGACCATAACCGACATAAACCATGTGAACTAGTCCATGGAGTTTTGATGTTTCTCCTACACCAAAAGAAAGGGGGAAATCACTTGCCAAGGTGAACCTCCTAGTGCGTAAGTGGATCCACTAAGATTCATGTGAACAGGGTACTCACCTCTAGTTCTTGGACTCGGGTACTCGCCTCAAGCCCGAACTCGACTATTCGCCTCAAGCCCTCATATTTAGGGTACTCGCCTCTTAGGGATTGGGTAATCACCTCTAACCCCTTTACCTATGGTGGCACGTATGTTTAGGACTTGGGTAATCGCCTCTAGTCCACTCGATGCTAGGTATTCTCTCACAAGAGTAGGAAATTCATAGGTCATAGTATCATATCATAAAATATTGCAAGTCAGGTGGGAGGGCTACTTTTCCAATCCCCAACCCATTGATATCATAAAGTCAGATACATGAGATATCTCCTTAACCATTCCTTAAATAGGAGATCCTCCATCATAATACATTCAATCATTAAATAGAAGGGAGATCCTCTACCATCAACATTCATTCATAAGAAACTTTTCATAAGTCAATAATTAACATAGAATGTCTTATAAGCCTTCATTTCTCATTATTTATACATCATACTTCAAGGCATATAGTCAATATCACCAATTTAAATTATTTTTAAATAACCCATCACAATCGTACATATCATTTTTCAAAAACATGGACATGGAAACGTGAAATTCATCTCCTATAATCCTCAACTTTATAATATCTCATGGTATCACAACATTTATAGCTTTGAATATCATAAATTAGCTCATCCAACCATCACATCATAATATCAAAAAAGGGCTTCATAACATTTATAACATTCTCACGAACTCATAGCATGCTTAATTTTCCTTCAACATTAACAACATTCATAAATCACATGTCTTACCATTACATCTTCATCACATAAGAGATTTGCCATATAACTTAGTCTAAACATGGTTCACATATGTATTTAAGCTTAAAATTATAGAATTTAAGAGAAAGGAACATGAGAGGGGTAACTTTAAATCTTTTAAGAAGTCATTCAAACAACCCAACAACATACTTGAATAACCCCAATTTAGTTGTCATAAAAACCATTCAAAAATTCACAATATTTTCAAGTCTTTCAAGATGTCATAGCTTGCAAAGCTTTAATGTAATAATCATATCATAATCTCAATCATTAGTAGGAGCCCATGCATCAACAAATCAAGAATCAATAAAGTTTCAATATTTTTCATGTAATGGAGTAATAATAGAAAATACCCATAAAGAATTAGTCAGTTGAATAAAGAAATTTGATAAAAGTAGTTCTGGGGCTCCATGTGTGAAAGGACCCATGGATAAAGACCCACATACCTTAATCTTGGAGTTTTCTTGAAGACGTACTTGAGGAAAAATTGAGGGTTGAATTGGGCTCTTGAAATTCAAAATAAGTTCTTGAGATTCTTAAATTTTAATGGGATAGTTGATGATGTTTTGGAGAGGATTTTGAGAGCTTTTGGTGTCAAAAATGGCTAAGGAATGAGGATTTTTCATCTGTATAGGCAATTGGGTTATTACCCAATTGTCCCCAAGTGAAAAGAAAGGTTTCCCAGACTTTTAAACTAGGCCGCGACAGGTTCGCGTCGCAGCCTGGTCGCACACAACTACTAGTTTCTGAAATTTCACCAAAAAATTATTATTTTGGCACAGAAAAAATATACCTTGTAGGTAACTGTTCCCCCACAGAATATTTCCCTCTGATCTAGAATACAAAGTCAGATTTGCAAAATTCTTCATGGGTTTTGAGATATTAAAAAAAAGGATTATAGAGTCTTTCCGAGCTACGTTGAGGGGTGTTACAATGGGAACATTCCTCCTCTAATGTGAATAGAGATAGCATGAATAAAATGGAACATCTATCAATTCCTTACTAAAACAATAATGCAAATTAAACATTGTTTTCATGCAACTTTCAAAGTTTCTATCATGGAAATCATTTTAAAAGCATGAGTAGCACATCTTCATAATTGCACATAGGACTTCAATCAAAATCCTACTATATGAACATGCATACACAACAAATAACAACTCAAGACTAAACTAGATGATGCATAAGGTTTTAACATAAAACTACCCCCTCCACCAATATCCAACTCAACCATTTACGCCCAAACATTAACCATAACACCTTGGACATGAAGCCAATTACATAATTTTGTTATCACATAAGGTGAATTCATAACGTACCCAGTTGTCATTGCCCGGACCTAGGTCCTAGACGTGATCGACAAATGGGGAACTCCAAGGAACCCTAAACAAGCCTCATAACATATCATTACACATCTTGGTCGCGGATATAATTAAAATGATGATAAGAGATAAGCATAAACAAGGAGAATTGGGACTAAGGGCAAATTTCCATATCATAAGCACCAAGAAATGAGAGAGTCAAGGCTCATAGCATAGATACATAACATGTCTAACAACACCTCTAAACCTTAGATACTTAGCGGGGGCCAAGAAGAGCAACTGGGCTCACCCTTATAATAATGACAATAGTTAATCCAAACATACAAAACATAGTCTAAACATAAGCTTGAGAGGAGATAGATATTGTCCTCGGACTTGAGGACTAACCATAAGCTATCTTGATCAATCCGTTTAGCCACGAGGAGAGTCAATAGGATCTCCGGTTACTACATGGTGATATAATATAGACATAGAGTATACATTAGTATGCTTGAATGTACTAAGTATGTAGGATGCAATGCAACAAGAGATAGACATCATAGGCAAAATGCATAATCATAAAGGATGCAATGCAACCAGAGATAGGCATCAGAAGTGAAATGCATAATCATGTAGGCATCGTAGGTGAAATACATAATCATAAGCAATAGATAGCATACTAACAATATGACCATGTATGAATGATGTTAAAGTAAAATCATGCTTATATAAAACATAATACGAGTGTAAGGAGTGACCATTATAGTGCAAGCCAAGGCCTACCACCCCCTTGGATAGGCGCATGAGGTACAAATCCCTTTATGAGGTTGATGGAGTACAAACCCACCCAATAAGGTTGATGGTGTACAAACCCCCTAACAAGGTTGATGGGTACAAACCCTCAACAAGGTTGATTGGTACAAATCCCCAACAAGGTTACCCGGGCCTACCACCCCCCGAATTAGGCAATCAAGGTACAAACCCCTCAATAGGTTACTTGGGCCTACAACCCCCTGAGCTAGGCTTGGTCATCTCCTACACTATAGAGATAGTATCATATATAAATATATACACTCCTTTCATCATCATATACATACATTCCTTCTTATTATCATTTCATTATCATTCCATCACCATTCGTCATCATATAGTCATTCAACTCATAAGACATCTATAGGACCTTCAATTCCTCAAGATACCATAACTGGACATTTTATCAAACACTTAGCAGGTGTGTAATGCTAGTATAAATCATGCAATTCAAGAGTGAAATCATGCAACAAAACTTGAAGTAAAACAGCCCATCAACACTTGGTAATACCATCATACAAAATACATTGAAACCCATCATCAAATCTCAAAGAGAGATCACGATTCTAAAGCTTAAAATATGCATAATCATAATAGGTAAATCATCTCATGGTATCAACTTAAGAATGAGTAATCATGCATTTTCAACCAAACTTTCATAAAATCCCAATATAGTATATGGTCATAATCTCAAATGAATAATACCCATAAACAACACAACTTGTAAACATGTAATTTTCATAGAAATGGATGATTGGGCTTCATGGGTAAGGGGTACCCATGAATGAAACCCATATACCTTAGAGCTTGAATTTCTTGAAACTGAGTTATGAAAGACTTAAAGTTTGGAGGTGGGTCTTGGAATCCAAAGTTTGCTCTTAAGTTTCCTTGAATTTCTATTAGGGTTTTCAGGGAGGCTCTTGAGAGAATTTGAGAGTGTATTCCAATTGGGAGGAGTGAATTTGATCTTTAGAAATAGGGTTAGGTCTTTATGAGGTGTTAATATAGCATAGGATTTTCCAAAATACCAATAGAAATTGCTAAATTTATGGAATGCCATTAATGAGGCGGAATTTGGCAAAAATCCATATATATCCATGCACATACAAGTTCTACAAAAATGGGCATAACTTCATCATCCAAACTCTAAATAAGGTAAAGCCAAGTGCATTAGAACGATAATTCAAACAACATTGATTTGGTAGGTCGTGGGCCACCCAGCTCTTTGTATGCTAAGAGATATGCCCCTTTAAAGTTGGCCCTCCTACCGGTACTTATGCAAAACTTAGCCAACGGAAATTCCTTTGAACTTGGCTTGCTGTATGAGACCTATGATGGTCTTAAATGACATAAATAAGATTGACTTGGATTTGAATCAGAGCTTGAAGCTTGAATGAGTCATTTGATATTTGGAAGTGAGTTTGGGGCACTTGAATTGGGTGAAATATTTGTCTAAGTATTTGAATGAGTATTGGGGAATGTCTTGTGTTATATGAGGGTGAAATATGATTGAGTATAGGTATTTTTACGTATGGAAACACTTAGGCCCAAGACCTAAAAGTCTTTGACTGAACAAGAAAAATAACACACAAAATGAACTGAGGCGCGCCCTTGGCGCGTCGCGCCTTGGGAGCGAAAACCTCACTGGAAAGTGAATTTTGGGAAAATGAAACTATGATTCGTTTGCTTTAAAATTGGTGTTAGACCCATTCCCCATCCATTTGACCCCCTAAACAAGAATATAAAGTCAAATTTTCGATATCACGCACGAATTTTGAGATATGAGGAAATTATAGTTCTGGGTTGGGCACTTTTTTGAGTCATTACAATATTGCCCCCTTGGGAACATTCACCCCTGAATGTCAAAGAAATGTACAAGAGAAGAGTAATCATAAAAAGATCAGCCCTAACAAGAATGTAACACCACACTTAAAACACCATTTTTAAAATCTCAACATAAGTGTTAAAATCACCATGATCTTTCTCAATATAATCATGAATGCATGCAATGACATAAGGGTTGAAACATAAGACTTGGAATTCTTGAAACGACTTGACGTGTTATTATAAGCTTGAATAGAATGAAAGAGATACAAATATTGCTTCTCCATGCCCACTCCGGCTCCCTGAGAGATATTATTGACTTGACAATTCTCTCAATGGGCCTTGACAAACACTACACCCTCACAAATCAACCTTTACTCATATCCACCCAACTTCTCCACCAGACCTCCTCATAAGTTGACTCATCCTCCATAGTGTCCATAACCTCAAGAGTCCTATAACATATGAATCACCAACACAGCTGGAATCAAATGGAATCAAACCCTTTCTAGTCTTGGGCAACCCAACCATAAAATCTATGTTAATCACCTCCCACTTTGAAGTAGGAATCTCCATGTCTTGGGTTAGGCCACCTGCCCTTTAATGTTCGACTTTAACTTGTTGACAACTATGACAATCGAAACCAAATTTGGCAATGTCCCTCTTCATGCCTCCCCACCAATACACATCTCTCAAAGCTCTATACATTGGGTAGAACCAGGGTGACTAGAATAAGAAGGACTATGGGCCTCATCAAGGATTTTCTCCCTCAAACCATCAACACAAGGCACGGGTAGAACCGGGTTGAACAGGATAAGAAGAACTATGGGCTTTATCAATAATTTTCTCCCTCAAACCATCAACACAAGGTACAGATAAACTACCTTGGTACCTATGGGTACCATCTCCCCCCGGGAAAAAACCTCCACCTTACCATCCCTTACCAATGCCTTCAATCCCAACAACGTGGGGTCAAGATCTTGCTTATGTTTTACCTTATCAACTAATGAAGATTTAGGACCATCAATACAATAACACCACCATTGTCAACCTCTTCCAACCTAACCCCCAATCTAGCCAACCGATGCACCTCCCTAGCCACCCCTTTATCTCCACCATCGACATGTGCTAGGCTACCCACCTAACCATCTTGCATCAATACACAACCTAAACTAATCTAGGAGACATCACAACACAACAAACCCTTCCCAACCCATCTAATAAAGACACGATAGAAGCGGAGATAAGCTTATTCTCCAAGGCTTGGAAACTCTTTTCACACTCATCGGTTACACAAACTTAGCCTTCCTTTGGGTCAACTTAGTCATGGGAGAAGCAATAGAAGAGAACTCATTCATAAACCTCTGATAGTAACCCGTTAAGCCCAAGAAACTCCTAATGTCTGATGGAGTAAATGGTCTAGGACAGTTTCTAGTCATATACGACCCCTTAGGATCAATCTTAAAACCATCCCTCGACACCACATGTCCTAGGGAGGTAATCTCCTCTAACCAAAATTCACACTTCACATACTTAGCATCCAACTCCTCTTACCCCAAGATTTGTAACACTACCCCCAAATGGTTCACAAACTCTAAATAAATAAATACCTCATCACTAGAGCCTAACACAATCATCACAAGGTAGGGACTACAGACCCCATTCATGAGACCTATACACATAAACGGGCATAAGACAAACCAAAAAGGCACTACCCCAAATTCAAAGTATCGGGAAGGACTTCACTAACCCCTTGATCACCAGATTCACCTCAATAGGAATGACCTAGGTTCAACACCCCTAACTCTTATAAGATAATAAATGTAACACTTAAATATCAATTGTACCTTAAGACAAGAACCACTTTACAAGCCCCTTATTCAAAGACGAATTTAATAGGGAATGAAAAATGACTCTACTGGCCCTATATTCAAAGGGGAACTCAACACCAATGCAACTAATGCACCCCATGCATGATATCAAAATCCACCACACTAACCCAATAAATCACAAGGCAAGACCTAATGCAATATGAATACAGGACAACACCTATGAACCTTTAAACAACAATACCCTCACCAATGAGATAGACACCAAAGAGAGTTAGGGACACACATAAGAAACCCACTAGAAACCAAAAGAATAATGGCACACTAGCCCATCAATGCACAAACATCAAAGTCAAAGGAAACTTCAACATACTGGTAGCAACATCGAGCACCTTATCCCCTTCTTGAGCCACTTGATCAACATGACCACCTTGATCCGAAGGTCGACCACCTTTACACTTCTTTTGAACATATGGATAATTTATTAGCTTGTGACCCACTTTACCACACCAATAAGAAGCATTAGTTTTACTCAAGCATAGGCCACCATGGTACTTTCCACACCTTTGACCCTTGGGATTAGTCATCCCACCAATAAATCCTTCACTCTTATTATATTTACGAGGGAAATCCTTCACCTTATTACCCAACTCTCTACAACCATAACAAGCATCCGTACCTCTCAAGCATGGGACATTATGGCACCTACCACATTTTGGACACCTAGTATAAGGCACCACATTACCTTTATCTTTGAGACTTTGGAACTTTCCTTCAATACGGGCCCTCTTGGCCTCATTGCTTCTCCTCTTAACAATTGGAGTCTTGGGAGCACTCACTTGTTGATTGAGGTAAGTTGCCAATTTTGTCTCCACTTTGGCCAATACCCATAAAGCTTTGTGAACCTTCACCTTCGTTATATCACCGTCTTGAGTAGTTTAAGGCATATCCTGTACTATGACAGTTAGGGATTAGAAATAAGCCCTAGGGGACCTAACTTTATCACACAACATAGATCATGAAGAAGTGAAACATTTTCTAGAATACCTCATAGCCTCCTATTCATAGTCGTGGCGCACTTCACAATCATGAATAGGACCTAATTGACGTGGCGTGTTGGACGCCAAGGACCTAACAACCTACTGCTCTGATACCATCTTTTTTCATGCCCCGGACCTAGGGCCTAGGGAACTCGAAGGAACCCCAAACAAGCCTTATAGCATATCATTATACATTCTTGGTCACGAAAGCAGTTAAAATGATGATAATAGATAATCATAAACAAGGGGAATTGGGACTAAGGGTAAATTTCCATATCACAAGCACCAAGAAATGAGAGAGTCAAAACTCATAGCAAAGATACATAACATGTCTAACAATACCTCTAAACCTTAGATACTTAGCGGAGTCCAAGACAAGCAACCAAGCTCACCCTCATAATAATGACAATAGGTAATCCAAATATACAAAACATAGTTTAAACATAAGCTTGAGAGAAAACAGATATTGTCCTCGGTCTTGAGGACTCACCATATGCTAACTTGAACAATCTGTCTAGCTACGATGAGAATCAATAGGAACTCTGATTCCTACTTGGTGATATCATATAGACATAGAGTATGCGTTAGTACATTTGAATATACTAAGTATGTAGGATG
>DF362951.1:10313-32455 GCA_000787875.1 Solanum virginianum
CCGACCTTGATTGCCTCCAATAGTCCAAATTAGACCTTTGGTGGTTATTCCAGAAACTCGCTGCTTGGTTACTCACAAAGAAAGCATCTTCATCAAAGAATGGATCTGCATGCATAGGAACCTTAGGAGGTTGGTGGGTTACCGCTTAAACACACTTTTGGTTTTTCTTTAAGATTAAGTCCATACTCGTACGAAGTTTAGCAAGTTGCTCCATGATCTTTTTGTTGACCTTGGCTTGCTCATTGTTGGTGTTGACTGCACAAGACGTCTTCATTGCACCTCACTCGCATTGACCCCATGATCTATTTTTTTAACCACTTGCTTCATCCTTGAGGCTATCAATGTAAATTGTTGGTCAAGAAACATGTCTCCCATGATTGTGTTGGCACAAGCTTGACTATTTTCAGCGAGCGCTTGATAGAAAATCTTAACTAAGGCATCATCAACAATATATGATCAGGGCCCATCCTCAAACATTTGGTGAATCTCTCTCATGTGATACTGATAGAGTCACTAAGAAATTGCTCAAAATTGTTTATTTAGTCTTTGAGCTTAAGCTTCTTTGATCTTAGGAAATATCTCTCTAGAAATACTCTCTGAAGCTCTGTCCAACTTGTTATTGTACCTGAAGGAAGCTCAGACAATCACACAACTATATTACCAGTTAGTGACAATGGGAATACTCGCAAGCCAACTGTATTAAGAGAAAGATTTTGTTTCCCCATGACACTTTTACAGATAAAGATGACATTATGAAGGTGACAGTGGGGATCCTCTAAAGGTAGCCTTGTGAAGAACCCATGATTTTGGAGAATTTGGATTAATCCACTCAATACCGTAAACTTAGCGTCTTCCAGTGATGGAGGTAACATTATAGGAACAGTAACATCCATGACCATAGGGTTCAAGCAATATTGATTCTATCCATAAGCATATTTGTTAAAGTCCCTAAGTTGTGGCCTGTTGTCCCTAGGTGGTGGATTCTCCTCTCTTCCCACATCATCATCGTTTACATTCATTTCTTCCTCAATTGCAATATCCTCATTCACATGCGTCATTCTTCTAGTAAGTTGACGGATCTCCAAATTAATTGGAGCTAAGGGATTGCCTTGGCTCCTTGTGTTGGGCATACAACCTAGTACACCCTACAAATAAAATCAAATAACAAAAACAAAAATAAAAGTAAAATACAAGAGAATCTATACTTGGACTAACTAATAATGAAATCAAGTCAAGAACCTAGCCATATTCCTCGAAAATAGCGCCATAAATTTTTATGTTCATGCTCCAATAACAAAGCAGTCATAGTCAGCAATAAACCTAACTAAAGGTTAGGATCGAATCCACAAGGAATACGGGACTTGACTATATAGATCCACTATCAATCATTTCAAGGATTGATTACTAAAGTCTCTAAGAAAGTGGGTTTGTAATTCAAAATGAAGAGCAAAAACTAATACTACACTAACTATACGAGAAGACACTCAAATTTAGGGATAACTTGGGAATTATTTTCCCCGTGATTCGCTGACTCAATTACCCTAGACAACATAACCCTAATTGGAAGTTCGCATGCAGAATGGTAACTTAGGTTCTTCCAGCCCTCTTGTGAAGGTGAAGGTCAAATTTCACTACGACGCTTAGTCGGCAAGCATGGTGTGCTGACTAATCATTACTCATTATCCCAGTCAACCTCCCTTGGTCAAGTTTGCTTGATTACATGAGAGCACATCAATCGAATCATATTGTCTACTTCCCTTTTCCTATTCGTCACTTTCTTGGTCAGGATCGTGATAGTATGCGGGGTTTGGTATTGGTCACCATCAAACATCAATCAAAATGAAGGTAAATAAACAATAAATGCAAAATCCCAATCAAAGAACTGCATAATGTCTAGGTTATTTCAAGTCAACTACTTATGGTTCCCACAACCCCAAGTTGTGGGTGCTTAGCTACTCATGGATAAGGCAAAAGCAACAACAATGAAAATAGAAGACATAGTTGAAAGTTTACCCAAAATAATAAAGAACAAGAACACCTTCAAGTTGCAAACCACAAGCTTGGATTAATGGAGAATAAGTACAATGTGATTTTTTGAAATCCCCAAAGTGAGTCTTCAAATTAAAAAAAATGAAAATCTACACTAACCCTAGAAAAACCCTTAGAATATTCAAGAGAGAATATTCAAAGTATGGAACCCAATATTCAAAGTGTGAAGTCTCATTCTAAAACCCTATCATTGACTATTTATACTATTTACAATTTCACCATAAAAATTAAATAGAAAAGACAGCTGGCAGCAGATACGTCACATAAGTATGACTTGTAGGGTGACCTACGAGTCATAATCACTGTCTGGTAATCAGCAGTTGGCATTTTGGACTTCACTGTTATGACCCACTGTTACGAGTCCTTGATTGAGCAATGATCATATGCTCCTCTTGTAGTCTATCCTTTTAGTTCTAGGTACAAACTTTTAGCTCACTACTTCTTGCTACGATCCTACCTATATGAGTCACAGTGAGAGTGGCCTCGTAGGGCTAACCTCCACTTAGCAGATTCTTGATTTTGCTCACTGTTTCTTGCTATGAGAGCACCTTATGACTCGTAACTTGGGCTATGACTCGTAGGATGGCTCGTATGTCCTGCACTTTAGTAAAATTTGAAATTTTCACCCAAAATTATGTCAACCTATATTTTCTGTAATAACAACATAAAAACACATAAAAACCATAAAAAGTCGCATTAAGAATATGCAAAATCCCTTGTTTTAGGCAACAAATGTGTTGTATTTTCCCAGTACCTCAGTAGTCCTGAAGGAGACTTAAAGGTTGAATGGAGTTCTTGAGATCCGGAATTAAGCTTGAGACACTTGAATTTGGATGAAAATTTTTGATAAAATGGTTATGTGGTTTTGGAGAGGATTTTTAAGTAATATGGAGTTGAAAATGGCTAGGTATAGGATATTTCACGTGTAAAAGGGCAAGAGACCTTGACCCTATTGCCTTAGGCCGAAACAGGGAAATCAAGGAAGTGATAACACTACTTTGCAATGGATCTGCATCTCAGAGCCATCATTGACCCACACTATTTTGTGAAAAGTTAGCGAAAATTATTTTTCGCTACGGGTTTTCTAAAATATGGGTTATACCCATTTTCCATTCAATTTTTCCCCCTGATCAACAATATGAAGTCAGAATTTTGATATCAGCATGGATTTTGAGATATATGGAAATTACGTTTATGAGTATTTTTGAAGCACATTTTTGGGGCGTTTCACCTACATACCTCAAGTAGAATCCTTAGAATCAAAGAAGAAATTTCAGTGATCCTTAATCAAACCTTCAAACTTTAGCTTCAATGGAACCCTTGACCTAGAGAGAGAAATATCAAAAACCCTTGAGAGCAATTTGAGGATTAAAAGCTTTGAATGAATTAGAAATAGGATTTTATAGGGGCTTGGTCAGTTAAGCGAGTTAGAGTATCCAAAATGACATAGTTTATGACTTAGATAAATTGAAAATGTTAAAAATAGCCTTCATTAAAAACTATCTGAGTTATCCATGAAACCCTTTCCACAGGTCGTGGATCACCCTACGGCTCGCTCGTAGAGCTGAGTATCACAAAAGTTGAGCTATTGAAATTGCAGTTTCGAAGACACGAATGTACAACATGACCCATCGTTCCACTTATGGGTCGTAAGTCCTTCCATAGAAATGTTCAGGTTCCTCAGGGCCTCTTTCTACGAGACATATTACAAATTGCAATTCCTTAAATGGTCTGTCTGGTATCATGTAAGTCAAATTCCAAAAATTCTCAAAATTTCCAAACTTTAGGACTTGATTCACGGGACCCTCTTACGACCCATAATAACATCCAAGGGTCAGTTCAGTGCCAAAATCCTTATCTTTTGGTTTTCAAAGCCTGTAAAGATGAGAGATGTTACAATTAGCATGTAATTGATAGGAAAATCGCACTTACAAACTAATAGGGGATATCTTTTGGTTTTCAAAGCCTGTAAAGATGAGAGATGTTACAATTAGCATGTAATTGATAGGAAAATCGCACTTACAAACTAATATGGGATAAAAAAATGGCCTCAAAACAATGTGGATCAAGTATAGAAGGGGTGAAAAAAGACCTAATGCCCTTCATTAAAACTAAAATCAGGTGCTTTGACTTATCATAAAAAAAAGTTTGTGTCATGGACGTACTCCACCATAATTTATTTTTTGACAAAATTATTTTGTGATAAGTTTAAACCCAAAATTGAGCAAGCTCGTGATACAGACAGGTCGCATACTCTTCTAGTTAAACCATTTACCCCAAAAAACTATTTTTTGATCTAGTTGGCCTGAAATTCAATCAAGACCATTTTCACACAATTTTCACCTTGATTGATATTATAACCTCAAATTTGTTGCCAAATTAGGATGATTCGCTGTACAAACGTTTGATCCTCTAAGGGTATTTTGGTAATTTTTTCAAGGGAGTGACATTATCTCTCCTTGGAATCATTCTTTCTCGAATAATGAGTAATTAGAGATAGAATCAACGCATGAATAACAATCAAGACTCAATCAAGCAACTATTCAAACTCTCTAGACAATTAACTATTCAAATTCAAAGATAGACAAATGTCATAACCCAAGCCTAGGGCCTAGACATGACACGGCGTGAGGGGAACCCAAAGGGACTCCAAGCAAGCCTCTTAGAACTTCATTACACATCCTTGGTCACGGGAGCAATAGATACAATATAAATGAATAAGAATAGGGGGCAACAGGACTAGGGAAAAGCTTGCACAATATCATAATCAAGAGACAAGAGACAAGCTCGTATCATAGATATCGAGAACAATAGTTCACACTCTTAGCATAGGTACATAACATGTCCAACAAACACCTCTATACATAGATAAGAACAGGGGCCAAGACAAAGTTACCGGGCTCACCCTCATGGTCAAAACAGATAATAAAGAAGAATGCCTCAATACATAATAGGAGAATCATAGACTAAGGTCTCTGAAGTGAAGGACCCACCAACTAGCTTGAATAGCACCGAACTAGCCACGTGGAGGAGAAGGATGATCAACTTGGGCACCAGTTCCTACATGGTGACATCATGTAGGCATAGAGTATGTGTTAGTATGTTTGAATGTACTAAGTATATAGGATGCAATTTAAACAAGAATTGAGCATCATAATCAAAATGCATAACAATAGGCAATAGGCAAACTTATAACAATATGACATGTATGATCAATGCATAAGTAAAACATACTTAAGCAATTCATACTCATATAGAATATCATATGTGTAGAAGAGACCAAGCTAGATTTCTAAAGTACAAACCCCTTAGTATGTTAGTGATGATAGCACCCATCACCCTAGTGTGTGAGGTCAATCATCTATCTCTCACCCTAGTGTGTGAGGTACAAACCCCTCATCAAGGTTAGTGATGATAGCACCCATCTCCCTAGTGTGTGAGGTATGAATCCCTCATCAAGGTTAGTGATAATAGCACCCACTACCCTAGTGTGTGAGGTACAAACCCCTCATCAAGGTTAGTGATGATAGCACCCATCTCCCTAGTGTGTGAGGTATGAATCCCTCATCAAGGTTAGTGATAATAGCACCCACTACCCTAGTGTGTGAGGTACAAACCCCTCATCTAGGTTAGTGATGATACCACGCATCACCATAGTGGTTGAGATGTTGACCCCTCAACTAGGTTACCTGGATGGGGCATGGTCTAATATAACACTTTATATAAAATATATCATATACATAAGCTAATTTTATCATTATACAGTCAATCATATCATATCTCATTCTTTAGACCTTCAACCCCTCAAGAAACCACATTCGGACATTCTATCAAACACTTAAAGTATGTGAAATGCTAGTATAAAATCATAAAATATAGAGATGAAATCATGCAAGAAAATCCATTGTAAAACCATCAATCAACACCTTGCAACACCCTCAAGAAATATACATCAAAACCCCTCATCAAAACTTACAATAGATCAAAGACTTATAGCTCAATACATAACAAAACAGTCACATAATTTTATTTGTTGTCAATTTGGACACTTAGAATCAAATTCAGCAATATCTCACTTTATTCTACTCCACTATTCTACTCCACCAATAGACTTTACATAGCTTTAACATAGTATGTAGTGAATTTCATAATAATCAAGACCCATTTTTAAATGAACTTTAAATCATGCAGTTTGAGTAAAAGGATGCTTAGGTATCATGGGTGAAAAGAACCCATGAAAGAAACCACGTACCTTAGCTTAGTGATGAACTTGGCGAAGATTGGAGATGGACACTTGAAGTTTGAAGAAGAACCTTGAAGGAGAACCTTAGCTTAGGATGAGGGTTTGGGACTTGAATTTGGAGAGTGAAAATATGATTAAGTGTTTGAGTGAATATTGAAAAATGTTTAGGATGATATGAGGGTGAAATTTGGCTAAGGTAAAAACACATTTGGGAACACTTAGGCCCAAGACTTAGAAGTTTTGGATCAAGCTAAAAAAAATGTCCCCAAATGTACTGGGGTGTGTCATGAGGGCAACGCGGAAACAGAACTAAAAAAATAGTCACAAAAATGTACTAGTGCACGTTGCGGAAGCGGCGCACACTACTCTCTGGAAATTGGACTTTCAAAAATCATAATTGCTAATCTTTCACTCTTAAATCGGGATTAGACCCTTTTTCACCTAATTTGGACCCCCTAAACAAGAATATGAAGTCGGATTTCAAAATAGCAAATGGATTTTGAGATATATGAAATTTAAATTTTTGGAAATTCTGAGGCACGTTTTCGGGCACTTTTTGGGGTTGTTTCAACAAATCAATTCAAGTCAAAAGTAAAGGCATCACCTTCAACATTATCATCATTGGGAATAAATAGATGTGGATATTTAGCTTTTATATCTTTCTTAGCTTTCCATGTGTCTTCTTGAACAATTTTATTTCTTCACAGGACTTTGACTGAGGCTATCTCTTTGGTCCTCAATTTGTGAACTTGACAATAAAAAATCTGGACCAGAATTTCCTCATAGGATAACCTATCTTTATTGCCTATACAATCAATGGAAATTAACAGCGAAGGATCTCCTAAGAACTTCTTTAACATCGAGATGTGAAATACCAAATGAATAGCAACTAACTCAGAAGGTAACTCTAACTCATAAGTGACATTCCCAATTCTCTTCAAAATTTAGTAAGAACCAATGCATCAAGTACTCAACTTTCTCTTATTTCTAAACCTAATGACACCCTTCATGGGTGACACTTTCTGTTACTCCCAATCATTCACCTTAAACTCCAAATCTCTCCTTCTCACATCAGTATAAGATTTTTGGCGGATTTGTGCAATCTTCAGCCTCTCTCGAATAACTTTCACCTATAGATTGGTGAACAAGATCATGTTTGATTAGCTCAACTTCACCAACTTTAAACCACTGAATGGATGATATACATCTGCTCTCATACAAATCTTCATAGAGAGCCATCTGAATACTTGCATGATAGTTATTATTATATACGACCTCAAAGAGAGGTAAATGATCATCCCAATTAGCTCTCAACATGTCCAGTCTAAATTGTGCACTCTATCTAGCCATCTGATAATGATGACATGTTGCACTAGATTTACCATAAAACTTAGTCATTTTTGGAAAAACCTTCAAAATAAGGAGATGAATTGAGTTCCTCCGTCTGAGATAATAGACAAGGGAACTCCATGTAATCTGACAATCTCATGAATGTACAATATAACACAATCCTCTGTGATGTCAGTGATCTTAACTGCCAAGAAGTGAGATGATTTGGTTATCTTATCCACAATCATCTATCTCGAATGATACTACTTTCAGACCTTAGTAGACTAATAATCAAGTCCATATTGATCATCTCCCACTACTATTTAGGAATCTAAAAGTTCTTTGCCAATCCACATAGCCTTTGATGCTCAAATTTTATTTGTTGTCAATTTGGACACTTAGAATCAAATTCAGCAATATCTCACTTTATTCTACTCCACTATTCTACTCCACCAATAGACTTCTCTCAAGTCATGGTACATCTTTGTAGAGCCACCATAAATAGAGTATATAGAACTATAGGCTTTATCCACAAACCTATCTCGAACACCATCCATATTTGGGAACACAATCTACTTTAGTATCTCAACATCCCATCTACCCCTTTGGAGAAAACCATCACTTTTTGTTTATGAATAGCTTCCTTTAATTAATGTAAGATAGGATCTTGGTCTTATTTTTCCTTCATCTCTACCACTAGAGAAGATGTAGACCCATTTTGAACATTAACTCCACCTTTATTAGACTCCTCTAGCCAATTCTTTCTTTCCCTCTTCAACATGGGTCATACTACCCTAAAATCAACCTACTAAGAGTATCAGCAGCAATGTTAGCTTTTTTTGGGTGGTAGAGAATGATCATATCATAAGAAACTCTAGCCATCTCCTCTGCCTCAAGTTGAGCTCTTTCTGATTGAAGACATATTGTAGGCTCTTGTGGTCTGTGAACACATCAACATACACTCCATATTAATATAGTGCCAAATATTGAGAGAAAAGACTATAACTGCCAACTTAAGATCATGGATTGGATAATTCCTCTCATGAATCTTTAGCTATTTGGAAGCATAAACTATTACTTTACCCCTCTGCATCAACGTATAACCTAAATCAACTCTAGATCCATCATAATAGATCATAAATCTTTTATTCCTTAAGGCAAAGTCAAAACTAGAACAATTGTCAACTTGGTCTTTAATTTTTGAAAACTCTTCTCACAAGCATCGAACTATTGGAACTTAGCCTTCTTTTGGGTCAGCTTGGTCAATGGTGATGATATAGATGAGAATCCCTCAACAAATCTATCTTTAAGAAATAAGAGGCACTCTGAAGTTGGTCAAACAAGTCATTTATTCTGTGGAGAGAATATTTGTTCTTTATGATGACTTTATCTAGTTACCTATAATCAATGCACATCTAAGAGACTTATCTTTCTTTTGCATAAATAGGAAAAGAGCACCCTAAAAGAGACACTTGACCTAATGAAGCCCTTATCTAGCAAATCTTTTTAACTACATTTTCAATTCTTTCACCTCATAGATCCTTTTAGCAAAAATATCAGGAAACTCTTTGACAATCAAGCCATAATCGAGAGATGGAGACTCCACATCATCTTTTTTAACATGAACTATGTGATAAATACACCATTTAGAGATTAACTTTCTGTCCCTAAGGTCGAAGATAAATTTACCCTTAGGCACCACATGACTACCCTGCCACTCTACGACTGGTTCGTTTGGAAATCAAAACTTGCCAGTTTAGGTTCTACAATTGATAGAGGCATAATAGGAGTGAAGGTAATTCATGCCAAGAACCATATCAAAGTCAATAATCTCTAATTCTACTAGGTATACGAAAGTATCTCTATGATAGATAGACATAGTACAATCCCTATAGACCCTCTTAACTAGAATAGACTCACTAAAAGGAGTAGAAACGATAAAGGGCTAAGAAGAGATTTGGGAAGGATATCACACTTACTGGAAACATAAGAAGTTATAAATGATAAAGTGGCACCCGGATAAAGCAAGGCATACACATCATGAGAAAAGGCATAAAGCATACCCGTGATAACATGTAGTGAACTCTCCTTATCTTGGTGGCTGGCCATAGCATACAAGTGGATTTTACCTCCACCAATACCTATAGTGGCACCTATCATATTACCTCTAGCTGGTGGTGATGTTGAAGAAAAATAAACTTTACTACCTCTATTTGCCTGCTCATAGGATGCTCATTTTGGAAGTGATCAGTTTGTCCATAGCAAGCATTTATGCCCTCACGACACACATCCAAATGGAGTTTGCCATACTTGCCAGATGGTGGCTTCCCTCTCTAATCCTAAATCATACTAGCTTGCGATTCAGAACCTTAAGCTCTAAAATCTTGATAACCTTGAGACTTCTAATAATATGTGTTACTCGAAGTTAGTGCACTCACTGAGATTGGCGTCTATCTCGAAGACCTCTTCTGAGAATAGGACATGTCCCCTTTACTATGCTTATTCTAGCTTTACTTAAACCATGCTAATTTGGATATCTTACTCATATTCTTTTGTCTATCCTACTTCTTATCTTACTCAAGTTGTTGCAATAAACCATAGGTACGAAGATATCCATGTCTGGAATCAATAATCTTGCTTTGCACTTCTTCTTCACATTCTTTCCCTGTCACAACCTAAGCCTAGGTCCTAGATATGACCGGCAAATGGGGAACCCGAACAAGCCTCTTAGCATATCATTACGCATCCTTGTTCGCGGAAGCAATATAAAACAATATGAGAAAGTTAAACAAAGGGGAATTGGGACTAAGGGAGAGAGACTAACACTTAAGTAACATGTAAAAGTTTGGAAAACAAGGGCAAGTGACTAAGGGGAAAACTTGCATAACATCATAATCAAGAGACGAAAGAGTCAAGGCTCATAACATAGATACATAGCATGTCCAACAACACCTCTATTATATAGATAGGAGCGGGGGTCAAGACAAGGCAACCGGGCTCACCCTCGTAGTCAAAATAATACATAAAGAAAAGTATCTCAATATATAATAAGAGAAACATAGACTAGGGTCCCCAAAGTGGAGGACTCACTAACTAGCTTAAGTAGCACCGAACTAGCCACGTGGAGGGGGAGGATGATTAACTTGGGTTCCGGATCCTACATGGTGATATCATGTAGGCAAGAATATGTGTTAGTATGTTTGAATATACTAAGTATGTAGGATACAATGCAACAAGAATTAGGCATTATAGTCAAAATGCATAATATTAAGCAATAGGCATAATATAAAAATATGACATGTAGGATCAATGCTTAAGTAACTCATGCTTATATAGGATATCATATATGTAGAAGAGACCAAGCAAAATTTTCAAAGTACAAACCCCTTGGTGGTTGTATGGTATAAACCCCTCACATGGTTGATGATAATCACACCTTAAAAGTACAAACCCCTCACATGGTTGATGAGTATAAACCCCCACCTCAGTTACCTGGACTCTTATCCCCCCGGATTGGGTATGGTCTAATTCAACACTTTACATAGAGCATATAATATACATAAGCTCATTTCATCATCATATAGTCATTCATATCATATCTCATGTATTAGACCTTCAACTCCTCAAAAAACCACATCCGGACATTTTATCAAAAGCTTAGAGGATGTGTAATGGTAGTGTAAAACCATGAAATATATAGGTGAAATCATGCAAGAAAATCCACTGTAAAACCATCAATCAACAACTTGCAACACCCTCAAGCAATATACATCAAAACCCCTTATTGAATATTACAATAGATCCAAGATTTATAACTCAAGACATAGCAAAATAGTCACAACTTTACATAGGTTTAACATAGTGTGCAGTGAATTTCATAATATGCAAGACCCATTTGTAAATCAACTTTAAATCTTGCAATTTGAGTAAAAGGAGGTTTGGGTATCATGGGTGAAAGGAGCCCGTGAAAGAAACTCACATACCTTAGCTTTGGAGAAGCTCTTCAAGAAGACTTTAATGGAGACTTGAAGCTTGAATGAAATCCTTCACGAAATTCTTAAGATTGGTTTAGAGTTTTGGGTCTTGAATCTTGAGAGAAATATTAGCCTAAGTGTTTGAGTGAGTATTGGGGAATGTTTAGGATGATATGAAGGTGAAATAAGGCTAAGTATAGGTATTTTCAAGTATGGGAACCTTAGGCCTAAGACTTGAAAGTCTTGGACCGAAATTAAAAAAAAAAAAGGACCAAAATAACACTGGTCTGCGTCGCTTCACTTGAATTTGCATTTTTGCACAAACATGTGCTATGCTATAAAAATGGACATAAATTCTTCATCTGAACTCGGAATAAGGTGAAACCAAGTGCGTTGGAAAGCTAATTCAAATAGCTTTAATTTGGAATGTCGTGTGCAACCTAGTAATTTGTGTGCTAAGAGATATGCCCCTTTAAGCTTAACCCTCCTAACTCACGTTTTTGCAATTTTTGGATTTTGATATGGTTGCTCAAAAATTCGGGTTAGACCCATATCCTACTCAATTTGACCCCCTGAACAAGATTATGAAGTCAGATTTTTGAAATAATAAATGAATTTTTAGATATATGAAAATTACGATTCCGGACACTTCCAAGGCACATTTTCAGGTACTTTTTGGGGTCGTTACAGTTGTATCACTACTGGCTCATAGCTAGTGGTTATCGGTTATAGAAACTCCCAAATAGATTTCATAGTGATAGAACTCTGATGTGATATGATTAATATCTCTCCCTTGGGAACATTCATCCCCGAATGTCAAAGAAACATACATGAGAAGAGTGATCATGAACAAATCAGTCCCAACAAGAATGCAACATTACATTTAGAACACCATTTTCAAAATCCTAACATAAGGGTAAAATCATCATAAACTTGCCAACTTAAACATGAATGCATATGAATGACATGGGGGCCAAAACATAAGACTTGGAATCATAGAAAGGTCTTGACATGATATCATAAGCGTGAATAGAATGAAAGAGATACAGATGTTGCTTCTCCCATGCTCATACCAGATCCCCAAGAAACACATACGAATAGATGACTCCACCAAAAGGGCCTTGACGAACACCACATCAATATTAGTCAACCCCTTCACTCGTCCATCTTCACCTCCACCGGGACCTTCTCCTAAGTCAAGTTATCCTCCACATCACCCACCATCTCAAAGGGTCCTATAGCACTAGAGTCACCAACACATCTCCTCAACCTAGAAACATGAAGAATCGAACAAACCATAATCATATCCCTAGGCAAATCCCATCCATATACAACCTTACCAACTTCTTTTACACTCTGAAAGGAAATCACAACCATAACTCAATTGTCAACCTTGGATACACCTATTTCACTTGTTGCCATGAATCACCATCTCCCCATTGGGAGATAACCTCCACTCTACCATCTCTTCACCCAAAACTTCCAACCCTAATAAGACGGAATCCAGGCCTTGCTTAATCTTGATCTCTCCAACCAAAGAAGATTTGGAACCATCAAGAATACTACACCACCATACTCAACTTCCTCCAAACTAATCCCTCAATCTAACAAAACTATGGACCCCACTAGTCTCCTCCTTGCCACCATTATCCACACACACTAGACTACTTAGAGCACCAATCACAACACTAGCTCTACCAGAGAAACTAATGCACATTCATACCATAATCCTTAAGGAATTCTAACCACCTTCTTTCTATCAACAATGCACACCTATCATATCTAGCAAACAACTTCTCATCCTCTAAGACTTGCAATACTACCCCTATATAATTCACCAGCTCTAAATAAATCAATACCTTATCACTAGAGACCACCATAAACATATCAAGGTAGGGTTTTAAGACTCTATTCATGAAATCCATACACACAACCGATGCATAAGCCAACCAAACAACTCCACCCGTATTCAAAGTGCTCACTCCTAGTTCGAAAGACACTTAGGGATACCACCTACCCTCATCCTCACTTGGGGATAAAACTAGAACCAAAGATCAATCATAGAAATGTGACTGACCCATTGTAGTTGACCAAATAGATTGACCATCCTCAACGATCTTGTTACAACCTTACGGGTTCTACACTCATTGGAAATATGCTATGCAAGTAACTATCCCAAGACCTCCAACACATCAAGCTAAGTTTATCCAAGATCGCAAGACAAGTCTTCTATGCAATAAGAACATAGGACAACCCTTATAGATCTTTTCTTGACACTACAGACTCATGCAACTATCCGGGACACACACATGAATCCTATTAGTAAAAAGGAATCACATAAGAGATAGCAACTCCCGGACCAATCAAAACACCCTACTCAAAATGTCAGTCACAACATTGGCCTTACTTAGGGTCAACTAAGTCATAAGAAAAGTAATAGAAGATAACCTATTCACAACCTCCAGTATTAGCTCGCTAAGCCCAAGAAGCTCCTAATATTCGACGGGTTTAAAGGTCTAGGTCAATCTCAAATCACCTTCATCTTACTAGGGTCCACTTTAATACCATCACTCGGCACCACACGACCTAGGAAGGCAAATCCCACAAGTGGAGTCTAGGGAGGGTAGAATGTATGCAGAGTCCACTTTAATACCATGACTCGGCACCACACGACCTAGGAAGGCAACTTCTTACAACTAAACTCCCACTTCTCTTATTTAACATCCAAATTTCTTCCTTAAACTTTGTAGTACTACCCTCAAATGACTAATATGCACTACCTCATTAGGGAAATGAACCAGCATATCATCACCAAAACCACCATAAGCTTATTAGAGTAGGGACTAAAGATCTTAATTTTGAGACTTATAGGCATAACCGGTGTACTAGTCAAACCAAAAGACACTACCCTAATTTCAAAATATTGGAAAGGGACATTCAAGGCCTTATCTACTACCAATAACAATTCTATAACAAAGCAACTTAGTTTCAACACCTCTAATTCTCACAAGATAATAAATACAACCCCTTAGAGACCAATGGTACCTTAAGACATGAAATGGATCTACACCCCCTGCTATCACTTGACCACCACATCAAGACTCTTCCACTCAAGGATGGGATCATTAGGGAGTCAATTTCTAACTCTACAGGTCCTACCACCTAAGGAGACACAACATATATGCAACTATCCCATTCTATATACCACATCAAATCCAACAAGCCACAAGGAAATATCTAATGTAATATGAAGCCAGATCAACACCTATGAACCTTCTAACAGTAATATACTCAACAAAAGAATAGAAACCAAAAGTCCACACAATAACTTGGGCACACAAGAAGCCCCATTAACAACCAAAAAGAATAGAGAAGAACTAGTGGCACACTGGGCCTAACAATGCATGCACAATAAAGCCAAGGAAAATTCAATTTACTGATAATAGCATCGGACACCCCATACCCTCCTTGAGCCACTTGATCAACATGACCACCTCGATCCAAAGGTCGACCACCCTTACTCTTCCTTTGAACATATGGACAATTAATAATCTTGTGGTCCACCTCTCACAACCATAGCATGCACCCGTGTTCCTCAAACATACTCCATCATGCGTCCTCCACCATTTCGGGCATCTAGGATGAATCACTCCATTGTCACCCCTTTTAAGCTTATAAGGACATTCTTTTATCGTATGACCCATCTCCCCACAATAATAACAAGCATTAGTACCTTTAAAGTATGGTCATGGTGGTCTCTACCACATTTTTGGCACCTAGCATGAGGCACTACACCACCTCTATCTCTCCCCTTGGAACTTTGGAACTTACTCCCATTTCGGGCCCTCTTGGCCTCACTACCTCCCTTCTTACCACTAGAAGTCTCGGGAGCACCCACTTATTGATTGAGTTGAGTTGCCAATGTTGTCACCACTTTGGGCATTACCCATAGAGCATTACAAACCTCCACATTTGACATATCGCTATCTTGAGTAGCTTGAGACATATCCTGAAATGTAACGGTTAGGGGTAAGCAATAAGCCCTAGGGGACCTAACTCTATCACATGACATGGATCATGAAGAAGTGAAACATTTCATAGAATGCCTCATAGCCTCCTACTCATAGTTATGGTGCACAACACAACCATGAATAAGACTCTAATCGACACATTATGTTGGACTCCAAGGATCTATCAACCTAGTGGTTTGATATCATCTTTGTCATGACTCAAGCCTAGGGCCTAGATATGACCGGTGAATGGAGAACCTGAAGGAACCCCAAACAAGTCTCTTAGCATATCATTACGCAGCCTTGGTTGTGAAAACAATGTAAAACAACACAAGAAACTTAAACAAAGGGGAATTAGGACTAAGGGAGAGAGATTAATACTTAAGTAACAAGTAAAAGTTTGGAAAACAAAGGCAAGGGACTAAAGGGAAAACATGTATAACATCATAATCAAGAGATCAAAAGAGTTAAGGTTCATATCTTAGATACATACCACATCCACAACACCTCTACTACATAGATAGGAGTGGGGCCAAGACAAAGGATTTGGGCTCACCTCGTAGTCAAAATAACATAAAGAAGAGTGTCTCAATAATAATAAGAGAAACATAGACTAGGGTTTCCCGAAGTGGAGGACTCACCAACTAGCTTGAGTAGCACTGAACTAGCCACGTGGAGGGGAAAGATGATTAACTTGGGCTCTGGATCCTACATGGTGATATCATGTAGGCAAGAGTATGAATTAGTATATTTTAATGTACTAAGTATGTAGGATGCAATGCAACAAGAATTAGGCATAATAGTCAAAATGAATAATATTAAGCAATAGAGATAATATAACAATATGGCATGTATGATCAATGCTTAAGTGACTCATGCTTATATAGGATATCATGTATATAGAAGAGACCAAGCTATATTTTCAAGGTACAAATCCCTTGGTGGTTATATGGTACAAACCCCTCACATGGTTGATGATAATCATATCTTATCACCATGGTACGAAGTACAAACCCCTCAAATGGTTCTCGAGTACAAACCTCCACCTCAATTACCCGGGCTCTTATCCCCCCAGATTGGGTATGGTCTAATGCAACACTTTATATAGAGTATATCATATACATAAGCTCATTTCATCATCATATAGTCATTCATATCATATCTCATGCTTTGGACCTTCAAATCCTCAAGAAACCACATCCAGACATTTTATCAAACACTTAGAGGGTGTGAAATACTAGTATAAAACCATGAAAAATAGAGATGAAATCATAAAAGAAAATCCATTATAAAAACATCAATCAACACCTTGCAACACCATCAAGCAATATACATCAAAATCCCTTATCAAATCTTACAATAGAACTCAAATTTATAGCTCAAAACATTGCAAAACAGTCGACTTGAAGCTTGAATGAAATCCTTAAGATTGGTCTTGAGTTTTGGGACTTGCATCTTGAGGAAAATATTAGTGTAACTGTTTGAGTGAGTATTGGGAAATGTTCAAGATGATATGAGGGTGAAATAAGGCTAAGTATAGGTATTTTCAAGTATGGAAATCCTTAGCCCCAAGAATTGAAAGTCTTGGACTGAAATAAAAAAAAAGGACCAAAATAACACTGGTCCGCTTACTCACTGGAATTTGCATTTTTGCACAAACGCGTTCTACAAAAATGGGCATAAATTCTTCATCCAAACTCAGAATGAGGTAAAACCAAGTGCGTCAAAGATCTAACTCAATGAGCTTTAATTTGGTAGGTCGTGGGAGACCAATTCTTTGTGTACTAAGAAATATGCTCCTTTAAAATTGACCCTCCTAACTCGCATTTTTGTGATTTTCAAATTTTGATACGGTTGCTCTAAAATTTGTGTTAGACTCATTTCCCAA
Organism: Solanum virginianum; assembly: GCA_000787875.1. Lineage (NCBI taxonomy): Eukaryota > Viridiplantae > Streptophyta > Magnoliopsida > Solanales > Solanaceae > Solanum > Solanum virginianum. The sequence goes on from DF362951.1 coordinate 27,807, forward strand.
TCAATTTGACCCACTGAACAAGAATATAGAGTCAAATTTTTGAAATAACAAATGGATTTCTATATATATGGAAATTACGATTTCAAACACTTCCGAAGCACATTTTCAGACACTTTTTGGGGTCGTTTCATTCCCAAACTTCCTCATTCTATATCTTATGTTAGGTAATAACCTAGAGAATTCCTGGATAGCAAAATAAACTTATGGGTATATTGTCTGGTAGTCATCCCCTCTTGCTTCAAGTTCACAAACTTCTCTTAACCTTCGCTTCCCTCAACTCCTGTGGGAGAAAATGATCAAGGAAGTAAGCCTTAAATTCATCTCACACAGTAGGCTCAATATCCTTACCTCAGACTTTCTCCCATTAATTATACCAGACATTCACCATATCCTTAAACTAATAGAAAACAAGTTCAACTCCCTCTGTCTTACTTATATGCATAGCTTTCAAAATGTTCCACATCTCATCAATGAAATTTTAAGGGTCCTCCTCTCCCTTAGACCCTATGAAAATCCTATGGGTTCAACCTCAAAAAATTCCTAAATTTTGTTGCAGCAGCCGACTTTTAAGAGCTAAATCTAGGAGCCTAAGAAATTCTATTACCACTCTAGGAGGCCACAAGCTGGGTGAGCGTAGTGATAGGCCCTCTGAATTTAGCCTCTAAAGTAAGAGCAAGTTGAGGAGCAGGTGCCTGAGAATCCTTAGAGGCTCTATAAGGTCAACCCCACCCTCCATTCTCATTTGAAGAGGAACCTCTAGTGAGGGATTCTCAATGTTAGAGGCTGAAACATCTCGTTGGGTGGCGGTATACTTATGAGGCATGATCTACAAATGCATAATGCATGAATCAGATAGATACTTTACTAATGTTAAACTCTATTGCAAAAACTCAAAATACAAAAGAAGTCAAACAATTCCTAATGTCATGTAGCCTCTTGATTATAAATATGGTGCAAAACACACCCATAAGCAAGACTCTACTACACACAGCTTCATAGACACCCTAGGAATCTTCAACTCTATTCTGATACCAAGTTTGTCATGCCCTGGGAGGGTACCCTAATAAGGTCAACACTAAAAAATCATTGTTGGTTCCCAAGAAAACCACTGGGCCTAATCACATGTCCATTCATGTAGCGAAAAACTTACTTTAAGAGAAAATACGACATTTAAGTGGGCTAACTCAATCAATAGTCTAACTCCTTCCCTATCAAAAAAGTCACTTTAAGAAAATGATCCATATCAACTCAAAGGATAATAAGCTAAAAGAAAAAGTTACAATGAATAGAAATGTCAACTCCACAACCATCACTACCTAGTCTATGAAGCCTTTATCAGTACTATCTAGATAGTCTCAATGGCAATTTTATGGCTACCTCAAAGAAGTATAGATATTAACTCAAAATAAAGAAAGACACATGTGTGGTATCCTTTGAAAGCAAGGAGGACTCACCCAAGGTTGATAGCAAGTATGATCCTCACCGAAGCACCTGTTAATAATCTCTAACACCTTTTTTTGCATCACAAAAAGATGCAGGCCTAAATGGACGTCAAATACATGGAATATATGAGTATGAAAAAATAGATGAAAAATAATAAGCTCAAAATGTACTCAACTTAGATACTCAACTTCATATGATGATGAAACTAAATAAAATATCACAAGTCTAGAGTAATAATGGTTTAGAGAAAGACTCAAGAGTATACAATGCAATTCAATCATCTCGAGCACTGATATGTCCTAATTTTAAGAGCTTCTCTTAATGACAACCATCACCTATGAGCCGGTGATGATACAATGAAGTAATGTCATTGTCATATCCATCCAATAACTTGTCAGGGTAAAGGACATCACTCAATAGATCCATAAGGCTAATTGTTTGGCATTGTTATGAATTTGTCATTGTCATATCCATCCAATAACTTGTCAGGGTAAAGGACATCACTCAATAGATCCATAATCAGACACAACAAGTCCTCTTTTGGGACAATAGAGAAACATCTGATTTTATGGTTCAATCCTCTCTTATGCTGCCGACGTAGTTATTGAGCTTGAGTTATTATTTATTCTTACTTAATTTGGTGCTTGATACTCCTCCCAAGACTCAAAACATTCTCATAAGACTCTAATCAATTTCTTCGATTAACTCATTCAATTACTCTCATTGGACACTTATCAAATCCAATCATCATATCAACATCAATTCATTCTTTTGCAAAATCCTTTTAGAACTAGTTTATGACTTATTAGGACATTATCTCATCCATCATTCACACTTAAGATATTCATCTACAAAAATTAAGTTAAAACATTAAAAAATGTATAGACCTTTCAAGCTCAAATACTAAACTTATTCTCATTATTTACGACCAGATCATACTCATGAATACCCATTTAAATGCAGAATATAATAAGTGCAAGAATTCAGTCTAGTTTAATGTGAAAAAAGAGTATATATAGTTACTCCAAGTACTCAATTCATATACACAATCATTTATATGAAGATATACAGGAATTTACAAGGATTTTGGATAATTTGAAAGAAACTAGTCATGGAGAACGCAGAGACTCAATGCTTGGCTTCAATTATGTCAAACAAAGGATTAAGGTGCATGGATGAACTTAATCTAACATTTTAATTTTCCTTACATATTTGGAATAAAGATTTGAACATTCAAATATAGAAGATTTGGCTTGATCCTTTGAATCTTAACTTTCTCATTTCTTTTTATCTTTGGTTCTCCAAGTCTTAGCCTATAAGGGATAGGAAAATCATGCTTAAGAATTGATATGGGGTCAAAAATTACCTCAAAACAACGTGGAGTTAAGTGTAAGATAGGTGAGAAAAAGATCTGAATACCCCCTCATTAAAATTGGGTTCAAAAATATGAATTGTCATAAAACAAGTCTATGTTACGAACTTGTTCCCCCATAGTTCATTTTCTTATACAAATTTTTTATGCTAATTTTTAACCCATGATTAACCAAGTCTGTGATACATACTAGTCATGCTCTCTTCTAGTCAAGCCATTTCACCCCAAAAAATTATCTTTTGACCCAATTGGCCTAAAATTCAACCAAAACTATTTTTTACGAAATTTTTCACCTAGATTGATATTCTAACCTTGGCTTTGCTAAAATATTATGGATGATGCATTATCCGAGCATCTATCCTCTAGGTGTATTTTTATAATTCTTTTTCAAGTTGTGACATTGAGCCCTCCGAGCATCAGTCGGCTGAGGAGGTTCCAACCAGCCTCCACCTAGATTAGTCGCCATACCAGCATTATAGGACAATTTGGACTAGATCCTCAGCTTCATGTAAGGGATGTCTTGAGCGACCACTATGTCGAGCACTTCAATGGAACCTCATGTTAAGTCGGAGCACAAACCTCAAGCTATGCATGGAGTACTATTTGATCAGAACTTAGGTTCACAACATACTATTATATAGCTTCACGTGTAGTAATTCAGCTAATTCCTACTATTGTCCAGCCTTTAGCTAGGCTAATTCTGACTATAAAGTAGTAAATGATATTGGTGAGGTTTATCAGATGGGAGCCTCCCAGGTTTTTAAGTGCTTTGGGCGAGGATGCCCACTAATTTTTGTTAGTTGCTAGGAGATATTATATAACCTCAGGTTGGTTAAGTCTCATGGGTAGGATAATACTGCTCGTGCTTCTTAAGCTGCCGAGAAGCATAGGCTACTACTTTGCCGTACTGCATTAATACACATCCCAAACCAACCCGAGAAGCATCACAATATACCACATACCCATCTGAACCCTCCAGTAAGGTCAATACTGGAGCTGATGTGAATTTCTTCTTTAATAATTGGAAGTTGCGCTCACAGGCATCGGACCACTAGAACTTTGCCCCTTTCTGCATTAGCCTTGTCAAAGGCACTGCAATTGAAGCGAATTTCTCTACAAACCTCCTGTAATAACTAGCTAACCCCAAAAAGTTACGTACCTCAGTCGGCGTCGTAGGCCTAGGCCAATCTTTTACGGCCACAATCTTCTGGGAGTCTACCCGAACGCCGTCAGCTCCTATCATATGACCCAAAAATGCCACCAAAGATAACTAGAACTCAAATTTAGAAAATTTAGCATGGAACACCGTCAGCTCCTATCATATGACCTAAAAATGCCACCGAAGATAACCAGAACTCACATTTGGAAAATATAGCATATAGCTTCTGGTGATGAAGGACGCCAAGTATCATTCTCAAGTGTTCTGCATGGTTCTCCTCTGACCGAGAATAAACTAGAATATCATCAATGAATACAATTATAAGCACATCTAGGAATGATTTGAACAGTCGATTCATGAGTTCCATGAACACTGCTAGAGCATTTGTTAGCCTGAATGACATAACTCTAAACTCATAATGCCCGTAGCGAGTCCTGAACGCCATTTTAGGGATGTCCTCTTCCCGTACCCGCACTTGATGATAACCAGAACGCAAGTCTATCTTCGAGAAACGTCTAGCTCCCTGCAACTAGTCAAACAAATCATCAATCTTGGGGAGGGGGTATTTATTCTTAACAGTTACCTTGTTTAGCTGCCGGTAGTTAATACACATCCGCAGCGACCCGTGCTTCTTCCTTACGAATAATAGAGGGGCGAGCCATTTGAATGCTGGAA